>MU738700.1:15334-137965 GCA_026770625.1 Nicotiana glauca | reverse complement strand
GATGCCTGTTTGTATAAGCTCCTGATGCCTTTCCTGTTTCATTTTTTGATTTATGAACTCTGTTTGGTCTGTTTGGTCCAGTGATGGTCAGGTGTTCTTTATATGAAATCTGTTTGGTAAAAATGCTCGTTAGATCTTGTAGGAGTTGATTTTTCGTTGTTTTCATGTTTGTAATTAGTTTCGTCTAAATACTTCTGAAGAACGATAGACTCGCTTCTAAGAAGAATGTGATAATAAGTTGCTAAAACTGAAAATAGAAGTTTATACATAGGTCTTGCTTTGCTGAAATTCTCATTTGCTTTCTGATATACCCTCATTTATACACATACAAGTGATATTACTCTTACATCTATTCCTTTACTTCAATCCTCTAAAATTTCAAGTAATATTTGGGTTTTGATTTGGGCACTAGCCCTCATCACTCTTCCCATTTTGGTTGGGTTTCATCTTTGGAAAGTTGATTTCGATTGGAACTTTGCTGCTGGGATTTGCTTGTTGAACCTCACATTGGGATTTAATACTTCTATTCAATCAAACTTATTTTTTGGATCATTTGGTCGCTGTTGATGTTGTGAATCTATTTGAGTTTGGTCTCTTATAATGGTATTTGATGATTTGTTGAGGGAGAAAGAAAGACAGCCTTATGAGTATAGTTTCTCTGAGCATTCTTTGAAGGTGACTGATGTTGTGTATCTGTTGTGTAAGTTATAGTGTTGAGTTGATTAATTGTTTAAGAAACAATAGAGGTTAAAATTGGCTATCACTGTAAAATGGCTATTGCTGCAATGTCCAAAGAGAGGCTGTTTCTATGAGTTATTACACTAATTCATATGTATACTGAAAGTAGGAGTTTTGACTTAGATACAAAGATTTTTAGATGCCTAAGGGATGCACGCATTTAGGCCATTGAGTTAGGTAGTACATTTGAGCTAAGAGGTTTTACCTTTTGTTCCAATGTGGACTTGAACTCAAAGCCCAAATTCTTTGCTCACGTTGAATAAATATATTAGGAGTATAGGGAATTAATTCGCGAATATAGAAATTGGACTTCTAATTAGGTAGCGGGCTCAAGCTAAAAGGTATTCCCTCTTGTTTGAGCTCGGACTTGAATTAAGAGTTCAAATTTATATCCACGGATTAATTAAACTTTAGAGACAAAAAATAGAAAATTTAGTTACTTTAGTTGGGCCTTAATAAATAAAAAATGAGACGAGCCTCGCCAAATAAAAATACAATTTTGGGGCCCTCATTAATTACTTACTAAAAAATACTTAGTATTCGGGATATGCCGTTTAGCGAATTTCACGGCCTTCCCAAAAGATATAACACGTTAGCCGCTTTAGGCGCGATTTTAATAATCTACCTTCCTAATACGGGTGTGCATTTCATGCAACACAAATCCAAATCCGAAAACGTCGAATAAGAATTTGTCGAGGATCCGGGTGCATTTCATGTGACGTGATCCAAAAACATGTTCTTAAACGACGTTCACTTTCTTAAATAAAATAATTGATAAAAAAACGGTAATTAACTCTAAAATTGCACAAGTAGGTAACATGTATAAAAAAATTAAATTTTAGTCAAATATGACAGTTGAGCGACCGTGCTAGAACCACGGAACTCGGGAATGCCTAACACCTTCTTCCGGGTTAACAGAATTCCTTACTCGGATTTCTGGTTCGCCACTTTTAAACAGAGTCAAACCCTTCCTCGATTCGGGATTCAAAACGGTGACTTGGGACACCATAAATCTCTCAAGTGGCGACTCTGATTCTTAAATAAAAATGAATCCCGTTTCGATTGTCCTTAAAATGGAAAAACTCCTTTATTACTATATCTCTTCCCAAGGTGTAGTAAAGGCCGATATTCTTCGAAAAAAGGAGGTGTGACAATTAACTGATCGTGGTTACGAGGTGAGCATAATGTCAAGCTGAAAGTAAAGAACCTAAAGCAGGATCTCTAATTTATGATATGCACGTCCTATGCAAGTTGTCTATTGCGCAGATAAATAAATAAAACCCTATAAGCATGTTTTCTACCCATTATTTATACTAAGCATGCATAAACCTCCCCCATATTCACTATTCACCCCAATCGTTTGTTTACAAATTATTTCAAACCAATAGTACCAGAATTACAGCAATAAAGAACAGAAAAAATAGGAAGCTATTCTATAGGGAGCCTTTAATCAGGCCCAATCTTTCAACCTCAACCCCTTCGAGTTTACCGCCTTTGACATGGTCTAGGTGCGGCAAACCTTCCTAGGGCCCCATTGGGTCCCTGGCCAATACCAGTACCTGAACACTTAAGAGAATGTAGAGCAAGTGCAGTGTGGAATACCAGCCTTGTGTGTCAAAGTTCAATAATTACTCAGAGGTACTCAAAGCAATGCTCACACGAAGGGGGCATAACCTATTCTCTAAGAGTAGTGTAAAATGCAGGAAGAAGTATTTTAAAGAAGAGTTTCAAAAAAATAAGGGATTATTTTGGAAAGAAACAACAGAAACAATGGTATAATAGTAGTTTAATAGCATAGAATTGCATACAAGGATCATAGAGAAAAGGAGCAAATAGATCACACAATGTTAAAGATTTTAATGACTACACAGAATCAGAAGATTCAGGGGACCAAGAATTGGTCAGGCTTAACATGATTCTTAGACAACAACAGGGGAACAATCATGATATTTAAGATAAACAACAATTAGAAACGTGTGAACCAAGAAAGACATGCAGAGTGCCAAAGATCAGGGGAACTGGGAAGGGGTAAATTTAGGCATGCTAATGTACATCAATAGGATTCACAAAAGTTAGGGATAGGCAATGTCATGTTACAGACTTAGCATGTAGATCAAAAGACATGGTGAAGTATTAAAGCAAAGCATCAATTACACATTGAACAGGAGAAGCATAAGTAGAAGACAATCAGAAAGATACTGAACTGAAATAAAAGTAAACACGTTGGTTGGAGGCTTAAAGATTAATTAGGACATACCAATGAAAAGGAAAGAGCAGGGTACAAAGATAAAGTAGTAACACTATATTAGCCTTGGCTTTCAGCCGGCTAATAATAAGCAAGAGCAGAGAACAGCAAAAGCAAGAGTAAGAGCACAAGAGAATACACAATTGAGAGTATTCTGTGGTGTGTGTGTTCAGAAGACTGTCGTGTGTTTTTTTGAAAGACTTAGGGTATTTATAGTTTAAAGTAGGTGGTAAAATAAGGTAAAAATCACATAAGTATGTTAATTTAAGAACTCGGAATCAATTAATTAAAGAATCAAAGAAGTACTCCCATTAATTATGTGACGACCCGGCCCGTAGTCACGTGAGTTACCATCCTGTTTTCCCCATATTGTGTTTCTCTATGCTTCATTATCGGTATTTGACGTGATCGAGTCGAATTGGATTGGTTTTAGATGAAAATGAGACACTTAGTCTCTTAAAGGAAGGCTTGTTTTGGAAAAGTCAACCGAAAGTTGACTATTTAGTTAGAGGGTTCGGATGTGAATTCCAGTGATTCGTTTAGCTTCAGGGGATGATTTGTGACTTAGGAGTGTGATCGGAATTGATTTTGGAGGTCCGGTGTAGAATTAGGCTTGAATTGGTGAAGGTAGTGTTTTGGCGAATTCCGGTTGATAGGTGAAATTTTGATCCGGGGGTCGGAATGGAATTTCGAGAGTTGCTGTAGCTTCGTTAGGTGATTTTGGATATGTGTGAAAAATTTTAGGTCATTCGGACATCGTTTGGTCGGTCTTTTGATCGAATGCAAGTTTCGAAAGTTTGGTTGAACTTAAGCTTGAATCTGTCGTGAATTGGTGATTTTTGTGTTGTTGGATGTGTTTTTATGATTGGAGCGAGTTCGTATGATGTTTTATGATGCGTTGGCACTTTTGGTTTGAGGTCCCGAGGGCCTCAGGGTGTTTTCGGGTGGTCAATCGGACCAATCTTGGCCTTTGGGAGTTGTAGAAAATAGCTGAAGTGTTGCAGAGATTTTTGCTCTATGCGATCGCATAGGGAGCATTGCGATCGTATAGGAGGTTCTATTAGGGTTTCTAATTTTGCTCTGTGTGATCGCGTAAGAGGGTGTGCGATCGCATAGGTTGGGAGGCTGTGCTCTGCGATCGCAGGGGCAGTTATGCAATCGCATATGAGGACTTTTGGAGGATGGATTTTTGTGCTATGCGATCGCAACAGGAGTGATGCGATCGCATAGGGTTATTTTACACCTGGGCAGAATGTTTTAAGGTCATTTCATCCGCGAACCAAGTTTATTTTTCACCATTGTTAAGCGACCTAGGGAGCTTTTGACGCGATTTTGAGAGGGTTTCGACTGGGAATCGATTGAAGCTAAGTCCTATGGCCTAGAAACAACATCTAACTGTGATTTCAACACCTAAATTCATGGAAATTGATTAAAAAGGGAAGACCTAGGGCTTGGGTTTTTGAATGAGAAATTGGAATTTGAGGGAGCATTTGGACTCGGATTTTGGTAAACATTACGTGTACAGACTCGTGTCGAGATAAGGAACATTTGGTATAAAAATTTCTGACTTTCGAGAAGTGGGCCCGGGGCTCGAGTTTTGCAAATTTCATGATTTTTGATATTTTTCGAGTCATTTCGATTGGGTTATATCCCCTTAGCCTACTGTAATGTATTCGTTGTGGTTTTGGCCAGATTCGATGCGCGAGGAGGTTGATTCGCGAGGAAAGGGCATTGCGAGCTAGTCGTTGGCCAGCTAGAGGTAAGTAATTGATGTAAATGCTACTTTGAGGGTTTGAAACCCCGGACTTCCATATCATAACTCTATATTGAGGCGTGACATGCATTTTACGACGAGTACGGGGTCGTTTGTCGATGGGGGATTGTGACTTGGTCCATCCTGAGTGTTATTTACAGTATATTGGCGATTGAGATGCATACCTTAATACTGTGAATTGGGCTTATTGCCATGTTTGGGGCCTTGTGCCGACCTGTAGAAATCCTTAGGGGATCTTCATTAGTTTTCCTCACTTGTTTGCATACATTGTACTCTCAGTCATGTTTTCAACTGTTAAAGTAATATAAGGACTGTGTTTTTAATCATGAATATGAAATGTAAAGGATATGAGGGTTGAGATCCCTATAGTATGTCATGCCCGAGTGGCTGTGAACTTATTTGACTGAGATGGGTTGAGGACCCGATAGTGAGGATGTTTTCTTTGATATGGATCGGGCTGCACGCCGCAACAATGATATACTAATATTGAGGCTGAGAGCCTATTTGATACGAGATGGCTGATATTGCGCTTGGGCTGTAGGAGCCCCTCCAGAGTCTGTACACACCCCTAGTGAGCACCGTCGACGTTAAATAAGTGAAACGGGCTGCACGCTGCAGCGGGTACTAGAGTGTACCGTTATATGTGTTGCATCTTATCATGCATTATAACCTTAACTGTATTATAGTTTTACATGTTTACACCGATATTGATCTGAACTGTTAGATATAGGTTGCCTTGTGCATTTTCTGCGATTTCTTACTTTCAGACTGTATTTATGTTTATTACTCACTGGGTCGGAGTACTCACTTTACTCCCTGCACCTCGCGTGCAGATCCAGATTTTTCTCAGGCTGTGTAGATCCAGTTTGATCGAGCAGAGTTAGCTTTCAGGAGCATCGAGGTAGTTGCATGGCGTTCGTAGCCTTAGATTCCTCCACTATATCCCTATCTTTTGTTTCCGCATTATAAGATTTTAGACAGACTTTGTAGTAGGGTGACACTTTGTATTTAGAGGCTCATGTACGTGACACCGGGTCCATGGTTGGGCTATATTCTGTATATTGTTAAACTTTCGCATTTTTATCAGTATTTCCTAATCTTTGACTTAAATGGTTTGGTGATTCACTATTTTATCTATCTATCTCCGTTTATCAATTGGGTTTAATACTGGAAATGGTCGGGCTTGCCTAGTAGTGTGCTGGGAGCCATCATGACCGGGTTGGGGTCGTGACAAATTAAGGGAATCACAATCAAATGAAAAGATTCAACACCATATAAGGCAAGTAGAAAAATCAGTGTAGGATTAAATAAGGAAGGAGTCAAGGTTCAGTATTGCATATAGTAGCCAATTAAGACCAAATTCAGGAAAATCCCAATTTAGGAAAGGCTAGGTAGAATAGAGTACTATTGCAAATAAAGTAACAAAAATCAATTAATTTAAACAGGCAAGTAGAATGCTAGGGTTTTGAAAGAGAGTTTTTTAAATTACCAATAAATCAAGGAAAATCAGAATCAATCATGCGAAGTCATGATTCTGCACTCTCAGCATATAAATAGAGGTGAATGAACAAGAGTAGCAAGCAAAATTAGCCATATTGACAGAAGGGGAACAAGAGATGAGCAAACAAAACCATCTAGAGATAGTGAACATAGGTTAAGACTCAGCAAGACACATTCGAAGCATGGTGACCACGAAACATTAACAAGGATCAAATAAATAGGCTAGTGGACAGAACCAAAGCAAGGAAAATCAGCTTAACATACACAATCAAACGAAGAAACATACTAACACATGGAGACAAGGCAAAGAAAATTAGGCTAACACACATAATCAAATGAAGAAGCATTTTTAGAAATTAGGGTTTTTAACAGAGTCAGGCTAAAAGCAGTAAGAGCATAAAATCAGTCAAAAATAAACAAGGACAAGGTTTTAATCACAAAGAAAATTGGTCGAAACATGTGTAAAAAAGATCCAAGAAACCATAGTTTTTCAAAGAGAGTAAAAATGGTTCAAAGTAGAGAATCTTTCAGAAGAAGCTCGAGAATAAGCAGAACATAGAGGAAAACATGAAAATAGCATGAAAATAACATCGTTTTGAGAGATTCAGGAGAGAGTTAGGGTTTTACAAGGGAAACCCTAATAGGAGTTGAGAGAATCTATTGAGACTTCACAGATCATGACATATAGGGTGTGATTTCTCCTGAAATCACACTGGGGAACTCATAGATAGTAGAACCAGGAACCCTAGGTCTCAATCGACATGTCCCATAAACCTCGAAGGTCATAGAGATGTTGAACAGGACGATGAGAGGCCCATCAGAGCCTTGGGGCTGAAAGGAGGTGGCCGGAGATGGCCGGAAACAAACCAGGCGAAACTTTTAGGAACTGATTCGCATGGTGGTGGCTTCTGTGGTCTCAAAAATAGAGGGAATTGATGAGTTAGGGTTTCATGGCAGCTGATGGTCGAAAGGGGTGAGATTGGAGGTGGCCGGAGAGACGGTGGAGATCATTGGAGAAGAAAGAACTAGAAGGTTCTAGAGAGAAGGGAGAAGAAGAGATGAGATAGAGAGAGAGACAGTCTCAAAGAAATGAGGGGTCTGGGGGGAGGGGTAATTGAATTTAATTAAGGAAAATAAATCTGGGCCGTTGATCTCATTTGATAAATGGCTCAGATTAAAACGGGGTTAGACCAGGTTAGATTAGGGATTGGGCTGGGTTAGTTTAATTGGGATATTGGGCCATTTAAAATCTGATAGGAGGTATGTCCAAATTGGCTAAAATTGAAATAACAAAGGATTGTTTGTTAAATAGCCAATTTTCCCTCTTTTCTTATTTTATAAAATAGTGAAAAATGATTTTAAAATAAATTAAAGGTACTGGACTAGTTAATAACATATAAATGTAATGAAAAAATACAAAAAATGATTTTATAATTACAAAATGTTGTTAATTGTAAAGTAGGCTATAATTGCAATTATATGCAATTTAGCTTAAAAAAATACCAAACAAATGTATAAAAATTTGTAAAAATTACCTTAATTATATCTTAGTGTAAATATGTGAATGAAATAAATTATTCACCAAAAATACCAGTTTGGGAATAATTATTAAATTTTGTACTATTAAAACAGACAATAAATTGATTTTAAAATCTTTAAAAATAAAGGAAAAATATCAAAACTCTTGGGCATGCTTATATATGCATGTTCGTGCTATTTTGAGAATATTTTATATATAAAAATATGTAGGAAAAAATTGGGTATCAACAGTTGCCCATCTTTACCCGAGAAGGATGAAAGAGTTGTTGGGTAAAGATACGATGGCCAATTTTGACTGAAAGAAATGATTTGAAAAGGTTTTGACCGAGCTCTAGCTCCTGAGCTGCCTACATATCCCCGATCTTACAGAATCAGGCCATATGTAGTTCAGGGATCCATTGGCGGAATATGCTAATGGAGGTTTTGAAAAGGACGGATGTGATGTTTAGGTTGAGAAGGATGGTCAGGGACTGATAGGCTGCAAGAGCCGGAGCAAGATCATTCCTGCTGAGACAATCGGTGTACCTACAGTTAAGTAATACGAACATACATCGTTCATAAATTTAAACGTGATGCAGGTTCCCATTGGACCATGAATGCTATCTTTGGACGGGTAGGATGACGTCCTCAGACTATGACGTCCTGGGCCATGAGACGTATAATAAAGGATTCGCAGGCTATGAAATGATGTTCTCGGGATATGATAATGATGCCTCCGAACCATGATGCCTTTGAATAATGATATGCTAAAGATAAAAGCGGGGTCCTCAGGCATGGCATGGCGTTCTCGGGCTATGAAAATGGTGCCTTCGAATAATGATGCCTTTGGACAATTTGCCGATCTTTTAGCCCATGAAATGCAGGATTTGGCAATATTTTAGCCGATGTAAAGTATAAATATGAATGGCGATCTTTCAGCCGTTGCGAGATTTAAATAAAATTGGCGATATTTCAGCCATGCAGGATTTAAATAAAGTTGGCGGTATTTCAGCCATGCAAGATTCAAATAAAGTTCACAGTATTTCAGCCGATTGCTAGACTTAAATAAAGGTGGTGATATTTCAGCCATGCAAGAGATAAAATAGCGATATTTCAGTCGTAAAGGATTTAAATAAAGTTGGCAATA
Source organism: Nicotiana glauca (assembly GCA_026770625.1). NCBI lineage: Eukaryota > Viridiplantae > Streptophyta > Magnoliopsida > Solanales > Solanaceae > Nicotiana > Nicotiana glauca. Next base: position 129,043 of record MU738700.1, on the reverse strand, counting down.
TTTCAGCCGATTGCAAGACTTAAATAAAGGTGGCGATATTTCAGCTGATTGCAAGACTTAAATAAATGTGGCGATATTTCAGCCATGCAAGGGATAAAGTGGCGATATTTCAGTCGTGCAGGATTTAAATAAAGTTGGCGATATTTTAGTCGATTGCAAGACTTAAATAAACGTGGCGATATTTCAGTCATGCAGGGTTTAAATGAAATTGGCGATCTTTCAGCCGATGCGAGTGGAGACAATGCTTAGTCTCGGAAGGCAGAAAGGTAGCCGTATGTAATGCAAGAAAAATGCGGGATGGAGGTAGATCTTAACCTTGGAAGGTAGAAAAGTAGCCTTATGCAATGCCAGAAAAATGCCGGATGGAGGTAGAGCTTAACCTCAGAAGGCAGAAAGGTAGCCTTATGCAATGCAGAGAATACAGGATGGAGACAGAGCTTAGTCTCGGAAGGCAGAAAGGTAGCCTTATGCAATGCAAGAAAAATATAGTTTGAGACGGAGCTTAGTCTCGGAAGGCAGAAAGGTAGCCTTATGCAATGCAAGAAAAGGTGAAGAGTAACGAAATCTCTTAGCTGATAGATGATGGTCGATAGTTGATCGTGTCATTGTGGCTACTGGGGATGTCATGTACGGATAGCACTTGTAAGTAAGAGATGATTCTAAAAGTTGTACTCCTGCAAAATATGAATATATAATCGTATCTGATGGTTTTAGGTCATGGGGTGCCTCCATTCAAAGAAAAATCATGAGTTTTGTAAAGGGGGAAGGTTAGTTCGTCTTCCCGTGGACTCCGCTTGTCCTACTCGGCTCTTGTTTTCATTGGGGGTAGCGTCGCTAAACAAAGAAATCTTGATAGTAGCCATGCATGGTTTAGTAAAAATATGATGTAACTACATAAAAATGATTTTCTTTTAGGTGAACCGACGACTACGACGTGGCTCAAGATATTGCGACCTCTTTTGCTCCGAAATTTTGAGGGTCCTTCTCAAAATTCTGACAGCTGCGTGCGACGAATGGCTGAAAGTTAACTTCAGAATTTTGAGGGTTCTCCTCAAAATTCTGCCCCAGTTTCCAATATCAGGGGGAAATGAAATTTTTTATTGAATTGTGACCGAACCTATAGGGCTGCCTACGTATCCCCTCTTAAACCGGAATCAAGTTAGGCATAGTTCAAGTTACATCATAAAGAAATCATAGGGGATTATACATAATAACGCTTGACTGCATCTGAATTAATTGGCTTTGGCCAGACTTCTCCATCCATTTTTCGAGTATGAGGGCTCCTCCTGTTAAGACCCGGTGAACCATGTAAGGTCTTTGCCAGTTAGGAGAGAACTTTCCTTTGGCTTTATCCTGATGCGGGAAAAGTTTCTTCAATACCAGCTGCCCCGGTGTGAATTATCTCGGCTTGACTCTTTTGTTGAAGGCTCTGGAAATCATGTTTTGATACAATTGACCATGGCAAACAGCATTCATTATTTTTCCGTCTATAAGGGCTAACTGCTCATAGTGACTCTTTACCCATTCTACATCTTCAAGTTCCGCTTCCTGTATAATCCTCAGGGAGGGAATCTCTACCTCAGCCGGGATGACTGCCTCCATACCGTAAACCAACATATAGGGAGTCACCTCGGTTGATGTGCGAACCGTGGTACGATACCCCAATAAAGCAAATGATAGCTTTTCGTGCCACTGCTTGTGTTTCTCTATCGTTTTTCTCAGTATGTTCTTAATGTTCTTATTGGCTGCTTCTACAGCTCTATTCATCTGAGGTCTATAGGCTGTAGAATTCTTGTGCTTAATCTTGAACGTCTCATACATTGCTTTCATCAGGTCAGTGTTGAGATTGGAACAATTATCAGTAATGATTGACTCTGGGATGCCGAACCGACAAATGATACGGTCGCGAACTAGGTCTGCCACAACCCTTCAACCTATTTGGTGAAATAATCAATTGCTACTAGAATAAACCTATTCCCGTTTGATGTGGCAGGCTCGATAGGTCCGATGACATCCATTCCCCAAGCGGTGAATGGCCATGGCGAGCTTGTTGTATTAAGCTCGTTAGGAGGCACCTTTATCATATCCGCATGTATCTGACAACAATGGCATTTTCGGACATACTCGATGCAGTCCATCTCTATAGTCATCCAAAAATAACCAGCTCGAAGTATTTTCTTGGCTAAGACGAAACCATTCATGTGCAGACCACAGGTCCCTACATGAAGCTCTTCCAACAACCTGAATGCTTCCTTTGCTTCAACACACCTCAGTAATCCCAAATCGGGAGTCCTCCTATACAGGATTCCTCCGCTGTGAAAGAAGTGATTGGATAACCTCCGTAGTGTGCGCTTCTGAGTAGTGTTTGCAAATTCTAGATATTCTCCTGTTGCCAAATATTTCTTAATGTCATGAAACCATGGTTTTTCATCTGCTTCTTCTTCGGCATGAGCATAGTAAGCGGGTTGATCCTGGATTCTTACCGGGATAGGATCAATGAAGTTCTTATCTGGATGCTGAATCATGGATGATAGAGTGGCCAATGCATCGGCAAACTCATTCTAGACTCTAGGGACGTGCTGGAATTCTATCTTTGTGTCTCTTCCTCAACTCCTGTACGTGATGCAAATACGAGAGTATCTTGGAGTTCTTGGTTACCCATTCTTCTCGGACCTGATGTATGAGCAAGTCTGAATCCCCGATCACTAGTAACTCCTGAACATTCATATCAATGACCATCATGAGCCCTAAGATGCAGGCTTCGTACTCGGCCATGTTGTTGGTGCACGGGAACCTGAGCTTGGCGAACACCGAATAATGCTGACCTGTTTCTGATACTAGAACTGCTCCTATGCCAACTCCTTTGAAGTTTGTTGCTTCATCGAAAAACATTCTCTAGCCATTATAGGATTCTACGATGTCTTCTCCTATGAAAGAGATCTCTTCGTCAGGAAAATACGTCTTTAGAGGCTCGTATTCTCCGTCCATGAGATTTTTGGGAAGATGATCTGCCAGTGCTTGTCATTTAATTTCCTTCTGGGTTATGTAAACAATGTCAAATTCACTCAGCAGGATTTGCCATTTGGCTAGCTTGCCCATGGGCATGGGCTTCTGGAAGATATACTTTAGCGGATCCATTCTCGATATGAGATAAGTAGTATATGCACCGAAATAATGCCTCAATTTCTGAGCTACCCAAGTCAGAGCACAACAGGTGCGCTCTAGTAAGGAATATCGGGCCTCGTATGGGGTGAACTTCTTGCTGAGGTAGTTGATAGCTTGCTCCTTTCTCCCTGTTTCATCATGTTGTTCCAAAACACAACCGAATGCCCCATCCAATACTGCAAAGTAAAGCAATAGCGATCTACCCGGTTCAGGCAGAACCAAAACTGGCGGCGTTGACAGCTATTCCTTGATTCTGTCGAAGGCTTTCTGACAATCATCAGTCCATTTAGTGGCGGCGTCCTTCTTCAACATTTAAAGATTGGCTCACAAATGACAATGGACTGAGCTATGAACCGGCTGATGTAATTGAGTCTCCCCAAGAAACTCATAACTTCTTTCTTGTTCTTTGGCGGTGGAAATTCTTGAATAGCCTTAACTTTTGACGGATCCAGTTCTATTCCTCATCGACTTACGATGAACCCAAGTAATTTTTCGGCAGGAACCCCGAATACACATTTGGCGGGATTCAGTTTTAGGGTGTACTTTCTCAATCTGTTGATGAACTTCCTCATATCTTCCATGTAGTCAGTGGCTTTTTTGGATTTGATGATGACATCGTCTACATACACCTCGATCTCTTTGTGTATCATGTCATAGTAGTCATGGCCCTCATGTAGGTGGCCCCAGCATTTTTTAATCCAAACAGCATCATCTTGTAACAATACATCCCCCACGGCGTAATGAAGGTCGTTTTCTCTGCATCTTCTTTGTCCATCCATACCTGATAATACCTAGCAAAATAATCAACAAAGGACTGCAACTCGTGCTTGGCGCAGTTGTCAATCAGGATGTGTATGTTTGGCAAGGGGAAGTCGTCTTTTGGACTGACCCGGTTGAGATCCCGGTAGTCGACACAGACTCTGACCTTCCCGTCCTTCTTTGGCACTGGCACAATAATGGCCAACCATGTTGGATACTCCACTACTCTGAGGACCTTGGCTTTGACTTGTTTGGTAACTTCCTCCTTGATTTTCAAACTCATGTCTGGCTTGAAATTTCTGAGCTTCTGCTTTACCGGCGGGCATGTCGGATCTGTTGGCAGTTTGTGAGCTACAATAGATGTACTGAGACCGGTCATATCATCATACGACCAGGTAAATATGTCCTCGTATTCTTTTAAGAATTTCGTGTACTCTTCCTTTTCTGACGGTGACAGGTGAACACTGATGCGTGTTTCCTTGACATTCTCTGTATCCCCCAAATTGACAACCTCAGTTTCGTCCAAGTTAGACTTGGTCCTATTCTCAAAGTCCTCAACCTCTTTAACGACCTCTTCTGGTATATAATCCTCTCCAAGTCTATATCTGTTTGTTGCATTATCTCATCGCATGTCACATTCGTCGGTTCATCAAGATAAGTAATAGTAATGTTGTGTAAACAAAGTAAATGATAGAGAAAATAATAAGAGCGAGATTTACTGAAATACTTTGATAAATTCCATAATTGTTTTGAACATCGGAGCTCTTTTCAAAATTTAAAGAAAATACGGAAAGGAAATCAACTAGCAAAAAAGTAAAAAATAATGCATAGTGCTTTGTTCAGCCTTGCTACCCTGAAGCTTTCCAGGCTCTTGTGGTTCTGATAGTCCAGTTATTGAGATGTTCCCTTCTGCTTAAGATGATCATGCCAGAGTACACGAACTAACCTTTTGGAAATGGGAATAAAACAAACAAAACAAGGTAACAAGTTAGTAAGGGTTATGAGAAGAAAACATTGCAATATTTAAATACATAGTGCAAGAATGTAAATCGTGTCCTAATTTGGGTGCCTCGTTGTGCCCGAGGTAGGCGTAGCGACAAGTTGATTTGGAGAACTTATAATGCTAAATGTATTATTTTATTGATAAAAATAAGACGAATCCCAAAACGACATTAAAATTGCAGGAAATAAAAAATGTCACTAATGGCCATTGGCCTTATTACATTTTAAAGCGAAGAAAAAGTCTCCTAACTACTTGGTCCCAGAAGGACCTTCCCCAGACTCGGCATCTTTAGCTCCATCAAACAGCTTCACCAACTCACTAGTCCCAGCTGCAAATAGGCTCTAGCCAAGTGTCCTCCTTCATTTCCCTCAGCGTTCTGGCAATTTTCGATCCTCTGGATGAATTTCCTTTCCAACTCTACCAAACCTCGCTCCAGATACCTTAGTCGTTTGTTGGAGCTGACATCCATATCTTTCCATTCTTTGATCAACTTCTGATGTGCTTCTTGAATTTCCTGATGTTCACTTTCGCACTCTCTCATCCTCTTGCGCAATCAGTTGTACTTAACCTGTATTTCAGCCCTCTCGTCGTTGACCCTATGACCTCGAATAGACCCGGGCTGTCCCAACCCACCATGATCTTCTTCTAACCAGCCTGGATAGTATGGGGTGTAACCGGCATGGTATCTGTCAGGTTCTATGGAATCCTTTTCCAGGGTGATTTTACAATTCCACATGTGTTGAGCTTGACATTTGTATGGGCTATCGTCGTCTTGGAAATCGGCCCTGAAATGACTCATCTTGTCGACCTTTAGTATGACCTGCTTCCTCCCTGCCTGCCTCATGACTCAGATAGGGACATAGGGATAAGTTCCTCTTAGACCAATGAGTATAAGGAATAGAGCGTCCCGAGAGCGGATGATGAACTCTCCGGTAGGGAACCACTCGAACATCCATTATACTTTGTCCTCTTTCAGATTTTCGAACAATTCCACCCACCCTTTAGCGTTTTCTGGTTGAGAAAACATGTTAGGCATATAGTTCATTCTCTTGGGATGGTGGAAGGCTATATGATCATTCCACGGCCTTCGTGGAAGCTCTTGACGGTATTGGCCCCTTTGGAGATATTCTATAAGACAGAGATGGAGTAGTAGGTTGCAACCCTCGAAGTGATTGGCCCCTCGTTGACAGTTTTCCATGGCTCGGTATATCTCAGCAACAATCATAGGTACTATTCTAAAAGGCTGCCAGCCAATCCCTTCCATTAGAGTCTTGGTGACCATATAGTCTGGTATGGATCCTAGCCTTCTTTATAGGAAACACTATCATCCCCAAAAAGCAGAACATAAAGACGAAGACCCTTCTGTGGATATGCCCCAATGATGTGAGGGCGAATTCATCTGGGTAGGTGCGGTAGGACTTGCTATGGCCGTACCTCTCGTACAGATATTTGCGAACGAAGGTCTGGTCGTCTTCCAACCAGCTTAGCAACCTTGGATAAATGTTGGTTACCATGCCGAATATGGGGACTTCGTGCCTCATTTTCTGCAAAACAAAGTGTTAGACCCTTACCCCCACCAGACTCGACTATTTAAACCAATAATTAGCATAAACGGCATTTAGTTCTCCAAATAAATGCACAGAATATGGTGTTGTCCGTTTGGGTTCCAAGGAAACCCAGTGGACTTTGGGCAAGACTATCTTAAAGAGTCATTATGTGGACAGCATAACTGACTCGGCTAGGTTTGACAGTGATGCATGCACAGTTAAATAGAATAAGGTTTCTATGGGGTATTATACCGATACCCTTGAGCGGACCACTCAAGAGGAAAAGGCACGGAACCGTCGACTGCACCGCTAATCGACTGGTTTTACCGCAAATATGCCCAAATTTAGGGAGTGATAATATCGGAAGAGCGCAACAACTCATTATAAGCGTTGCTATGGTATTTGTTTGGCATGAGTGGAATATGATGTTGAAGATGAAATTACAAGAATGAAGCAGGTTGTCACGTATTTGCACGTTCATAAAAATAATGATTACAATAATTGCTCAGAATTACAACAGCATTGAAGGAAAGCAGTAAATGAAAGCATTAAAGAAAAAGAAACAAAAAAGCCAAGTCAGTTTCAAATAAAGACATTAAATAAAGCAATAAAGAAGCAATGAAGTCACAAATAATAAGAAGTGGTAAAAGCCTAAAGAAATCCCCAGTAGAGTCGCCATGCTGTCAACGCCCCCTTTTTCTCACAAAATCGGGTTTACGATATTTAGGCAGACAACTCTATTCCCTTTTGGGATTTGGGTTTTTGGAATTGAAGAGTCTCCACTTAATGATTAAGTGCATTAGGATACTAAGGGTTTTGAGTTGGAAAAACAGAGTTCGGGTAAGGGTTAGAAATTATCTAGAGGGGAAGGTGTTAGGCACCCCTCAAGATCCACTAGTGTGGTTCCCGGCCATGTTATATTGTGACTTTAAATGCAAACAATCAATTAGGCAAGCAAGAATTACAAACACAAGGGTTTTTTTTTCACATAATGGTTGCAAGAGATTAAAGAAGTTCAAGAAGCTGAAATTTGAGAGAAGAAACAGTTCTAAAAAGAAAAAAGAATGCTGAAGTTTAAGAAAAGCGATTGAAATTCTTAAATAAAATAAATAAGGGAATGGGTCGTAAGTTTATACATAATATGGATCACCCTACACAACACCCGGTAACCGTTTATACACGTGGTGTTATCGCGTGGTCATCATATCCATATCTACACTTTCCCACTCCGTTAAGGTATTAAACGTGGAATGGTCTCGTTTTACTTATTGCATGCTATTACCCGTCCCATCCTATCAGTCCCGGAGGCACTTAGGACTACTAGTCCTAAAAGGTAGGATATTAGGCTGATTGGTTTCAAAGGATAAAAATCTAAGGCGACATACAAAAAACACATACTGCATGTTGGGGGAAGCATGCAAACATATAAAGGCTCATGTATACCTCCTCAAACAAAACACATAAGTAGTATAACTTAAAAATAATTAAGGTCTCGAAAGATAGGGACTTCTACAGCAGTTAAAACTTGGTTTTAAAAATGAAGTAGTCACAGTAATAGCACGATTCTGGGCAGAGATGAGCAACCCAATGATTTGAGGACATAAAAATCAGAAGCTCAGTAAAAGTAAATTGGTGCATCATTTCAAACTCATTTTCAGCAGATTTTTTTAAGAAAAGCTGAGTGAACTTCAAAGAATCAAGACAAGAATAGGAACGGCAGAGTTGAAATTAAAGAAGTTGTTTGGTCTTAAAGTAATAGAGAACACAATTGATCGGGCCTAAAGTTTACCTAGGCGTCGTTGTACATTGTCTGATTTTTTTTAAAAAGATGGACATGCATATTTTGATTCTGATTTATAAAGGTACATGTACTAAGGTATTTGCAGAAAACGTTTCAAACCACTTAGCCATATTTTAACAAAGTTATTAGACAAACGTGAATTAACTACTGCAACTCGAACGAGTGAGAAGTCCTAAGGGAAGGATATCTAATGCACATAAGAGTTCCTTAAACATGATTTCTAACATGCCAATGCAGTAATGACAAGTTATTTGGTTGGTTGCTAATTGCTTGTTGGTTATTAAATGATCCTGGTTACGAGGTGAGCATAATGTCAAGCTGAAAGTAAAGAACCTAAAGCAGGATCTCTAATGAATGAGATGCACATCCTATGCAAGTTGTCTATTGCGCAGATAAATAAATAAAACCCTATAAAGCATGTTTTCTACCAATTATTTATACTAAGCATGCATAACCCTCCCCTATATTCACTATTCACCCCAATTGTTTGTTTACAAATTATTATAAACCAATAGTACCAGAATTACAGCAATAAAGAACAGAAAAAATAGGAAGCTATTCTATAGGGAGCCTTTAATCAGGCCCAATCTTTCAACCTCAACCCCTTCGAGTTTACCGCCTTTGCCATGGTCTAGGTGCGGCAAAGCTCCCTAGGGCGCCATTGGGTCCCTGGCCAATACCAGTACCTAAACACTTAAGAGAATGCAGAACAAGTGCAGTGTGGAATACTAGCCTTGTGTGTCAAAGTTCAATGAGTACTCAGAGGTACTCAAAGCAATGCTCACACGAAGGGGGCAGAACCTATTCTCTAAGAGTAGTGTGAAGTGCGAGAAGAAGTATTTTAAAGAAGAATTTCAAAAAAATAAGGGATTTGTTTGGAAAGAAACAACAGAAACAATGGTTTAATAGTAGTTTAATAGCATAGGATTGCATACAAGGATCATGGGGAAAGGGAGCAAATAGATCACACAATGTTAAAGATTTTAATGACTACACAGAATTAGAAGATTTAGGGGACCAAGAATTGGTCAGGCTTAACATGATTCTTAGAAAACAACAGGGGAACAATCATGATATTTAAGATAAACAACAATTAGAAATGTGTGAACCAAGAAAGACATGCAGAGTGCCAAAGATCAGGGGAACTGGGAAGGGGTAAATTTAGGCATGCTAATGTACATCAATAGGATTCACAAAAGTTAGGGATAGGCAATGTCATGTTATAGACTTAGCATGTAGATCAAAAGACATGGTGAAGTATTAAAGCAAAGCATCAATTACACATTGAACAGGAGAAGCATAAGTAGAAGACAATCAGAAAAATAATGAACTGAAACAAAAGAAAACACGTTGGTTGTAGGCTTAAAGATTAATTAGGACATACCGGTGAAAAGGCAAGAGTAGGGTGCAAAGACAAAGTAGTAACACTATATTAGCCTTGGCTTTCAGCTGGCTAATAATAAGCAAGAGCAGAGAACAGCAAAAGCAAGAGAAAGAGCACAAGAGAATACAGAATTGAGAGTATTCTGTAGTGTGTGTGTTCAAAAGACTGTCGTGTGTTTTTTTTGAAAGACTTAGGGTATTTACAGTTGAAAGTAGGTGGTAAAATAAGATAAAAATCACAGAATTATGTTAATTTAAGGACTCAGAATAAATTAATTAAAGAATCAAGGAAGTACTCCCATTAATTAAGGGAATCAAAATCAAACGAAAAGATTCAGCACCATATAAGACAAGTAGAAAAATCAGTGTAGGATTAAATAAGGAAGGAGTCAAGGTTCAGTATTGCATATAGTAGCCAACTAAGACCAAATTTAGGAAAATCCCAATTAAGGAAAGGCTAGGTAGAATAGAGTACTATAGCAAATAAGGTAACAAAAATTAATTAATTTAAACAGGCGAGTAGAATGCTAGGGTTTTGAAAGAGAGTTTTTTAAATTATCAATCAATCAAGGAAAATTATTATCAATCATGCGAAGTCATGATTTTGCATTCTCAGCATATAAATAGAGGTGAATGAATAAGAGTAGCAAACAAAATTAGCCATATAGACAGAAGGGAAACAAGAGATGAGCAAACACAACCATCCAGAGATAGTGAACGTAGGTTAAGACTCAGCAGGACACATTCGAAGCATGGTGACCACAAAACATTAACAAGGATCAAATAAATAGGCTAGTGGACAGAACCAAAGCAAGAAAAATCAGGTTAACACACATAATCAAACGAAGAAACATGCTAACACATAGAGACAAGGCAAAGAAAATTAGGCTAACACACATAATCAAACGAAGAAGCATTTTTAGAAATTAGGGTTTTTAGCAGAGTCAGGCTAAAAAATAGTAAGAGCATAAAATCGGTCAAAAATAAAAAAGGAAAAGATTTTAATCATAAAGAAAATTGCTCGAAACATGTGTAACAGAGATCCAAGAAACCCTAGTTTTTCAAAGAGAGTAAAAATGGTTCAATGTAGAGAATCTTTCAGAAGAAGCTCGAGAATAAGCAGAACATAGAGGAACACATGAAGATAGCATGAAAATAACATTGTTTTGAGAGATTCAAGGGAGAGTTAGGGTTTCACAATTGAAATCCTAATAGGAGTTGAGAGAACCTGTTGAGACTTCACAGATCGTGACATATAGGGTGTGATTTCTCCTGAAATCACACCGGAGAACTCATAGGTAGCAGAACCAGGAACCCTAGGTCTCAATCGACATGGCCCATGAACCTCGAAGGTCCTAGAGATGTTGAACAAGACGATGAGAGGCCATCGGAGCCTTGGGGCTGAAAGGTGGTGGTTGGAGATGGCCGAAAACAAACCAGGCGGAACTTTTTGGGACTGATTCGCATGGTGGAGGCTTCTGGGGCCTCAAAAATAGAGAGAATCGATGAGTTAGAGTTTCATGGCGGCTAATGGTCGAAAGGAGTGAGATTGGAGGTGGCCGGAGAGACGGTGGAGATCATCGGAGAAGAAAGAATCAGAAGGTTCTAGAGAGAAGGGAGAAGAAGAGATGAGATAGAGAGAGAGAGAGATAGTCTCGAAGAAATGAGGGGTCTGGGGGATAATTGAATTTAATTAAGGGAAATAAATCTGGGTCGTTGATCTCATTTGATCGACGGCTCAGATTAAGACGGGGTTGATCGGGTCATATTAGGGATTGGGCTGGGTTAGTTTAAATGGGATATTGGGCCATTTAAAATCTGATAGGGGGTATGTCCAAATTGGCTTAAATCAAAACAACAAAGGATTGTTTGTTAAATAGCCAATTTTCCCTCTTTTATTATTTTATAAAATAGTAAAAAATAATTTTGAAACAAATTAAAGGTACTGGACTCGTTTAACATATAAATGTTAATCAAAAAAATACAAAAAATGATTTTATAATTACAAAATGTTGTTAATTGTAAAGTAGGCTATAATTGTAATTATATGCAATTTAGCTTAAAAAATACCAAACAAATGTATAAAAATATGCAAAAATTACCTTAATTATATCTTAGTGTAAATATGAGAATGAAATAAATTATTCACCAAAAATGCCAGTTCAGGAATAATTTTTGAATTTTGTAGTATTAAAACAAATAATAAATTAATTTTAAAATCTTTAGAAATAAAGAAAAAATACCAAAACTCTTGGCCATGCTTATATATGCATGTTCATGCTATTTTGAGAATATTTTGCATATAAAAATATGTAGGAAAAAATTGGGTATCAACAAGCCTCAATTGTCAGCCTCTCGGTTTGATTATCACCTCATCTTTAGCTCTTATTTCGTCTCTAAACTTCATACACATAGCATTATCTACTTAAACAACTAGCATAAAAATAGATCACGTATTTTTATAGTCCTATCAACAAATTTAATTGTTATTACCATTTTTACGGTAAACAGTTTGGCGCCCAATCAGGGTCAAAAAATAATAGTGTTTATTTTCTTGTTGGTTTCATTACACAATGCAAGTTATCTTTCACATTTTTTCTTGTCCAAAGATATTTGATTTCAGGTCGTAATGTCTGAATCAGTGAACAACAATATCGAGAACATCGGAGAGAATGGTGTGGTTGTTCCAGGTGTTGGTGAACCACCACAAAACCCTGAGAACGCACCAGGACAGATTCTGGTGGATAAAGTCTCATGCGACGCTCGACACGTAGAAATAAGCTCCTACACTAATAGGAGCATATACCAAGGCGACCAACAAGAAGCCCAAAAAACCCCATCTTGGGAAAAATGGAAAGTTAAACTTCATGTTATTTTTGAAATGTTGCAGGCACAACAGCTGGCTATTACTCAGCTGCAAAGTCACCAGAAAACTCCTAGCACGGTAGCATCGGGGACAACTCCCCCAGCCAAACAGGTACCGGAGAGATCAAGCAATAATAGGTCGATAGCCGATCCCGCCATCGTAAAGATGCTTGAGGACCTCACAAGAAGGATCGAATCGGTTGAGAAAATGATAGAAGCCAACGATAAGAAGGTCGAGACTTACAACTCCTAGGTCAACCAAATTCCAGGAGCGCCCCCGATCTTTAAGGGTATGGACTCGAAGAAGTTTGTGCAGAAGCCGTTCCTACAGGAAGCGGCCTCAAAACCTATTCCAAAGAAGTTCAAAATGCCAGAGCTTCTGAAATACAATGGTACCTCGGACCCCTAATAAACACGTCACCGCTTACACCTGTGCAATAAAGGGCAACGATATGAAGGACGATGAGATCGAGTCCGTCTTGCTGAAAAGATTTAGAGAAGCACTCTCTAAAGGGGCGATGATATGGTTTCATAACTTGGCCCTAAACTCTATACACTCATTTGCCATGTTAGCAGATTCCTTCATAAATGCGCACGCCGGGGGCATCAAGGTGGCCACCAGGAAATCCGATGTCTTCAAAATCAAGCAAAGGGAGAACGAGATGCCGCGAGAATTTGTATCTCGCTTTCAAATGGAAAGAATGGAACTACCACTGATCTCCAACGACTGGGCACTACAGGCCTTCACTCAAGGTTTGAATGAACAAAGCTCGGTAGTGTCGAAGCAACTGAAGGAGAATCTGGTCGAATACCCCGCCGTGACTTGGTCAGATGTTCATAACCGATACCAGTTGAAAATTAGGGTCGCCGTGACTTGGTCAGATGTTCATAACCGATACCAGTTGAAAATTAGGGTCGAGGATGACCAGTTGGGAGCCCCTGGGGTTCGGTATACCCAAGCAGACTTCTGGCCAAGGAGCCAAAACCTAACAAGGAAGGATATCAGACATACATCGAAGACCGAAGGAACGCCCCGAGGCGTAATCCACCTTAAAATGATCAAAGGATAGACCGAAGGCAGAATCCTCAGGGTCTCATCAATAGAGCTGGATTCGACAGGAGCGCAGGACCAGCAGAGGCACCTCGCCTGTCAGAACACAACTTCAACATCGATATATCGGATATTGTCTTCACCATCAGCAAAATAAGACGCCAAGTGACCCAGGCCTATGCAATCAGATCCTTCACAAAGGAATCATAACTTAATGTGTAAATTCATAACACACATGGCCATAGGACCGAGGATTGCCACCAAATCCAAGAGGAACTAGACAGATTACTCAACAAAGGTCATCTCCGGGAATATCGGGCCAAATACCAGTTTTGAGAAAGAGAAGTGGCCAAGAAAAACAAAATGAACGAGCCACAACATGTCATCCGCATGATCTTGGAAGCATTGATTCCCCAACAAGATCCCGTGATGAGAAGAACAAAAATATCCATCACTAGAGAAAAGCGAACCCGGGGGTACATACCCGAGGATGCCCTCACGTTCAACAAAGAGGACACTGAGGCCTTGTCTCAACCTCACAACGACACACTAGTAATCTCTTTTCTCGTAAATACATTTCAAGTAAAATGTGAACTCGTGGATCCAGGTAGCTCAGCCAACATTATCATGTCGAGGGTAATAGAGTGGCTCGGACTACTTGACCAAGTTGTGCCTGCCACTCGAGTCCTCAACAGATTTAACATGGCAAGTGAAACGATGAAAGGAGAAATCACCCTCTCGATAAACGTGGCCAGCACAACCCAGAATGTTAAATTCCATGTCATCGACGGAGTTATGATGTACAACGCCTTGTTCGGAAGACCATGGATACACTGCATAAGAGCAGTGCCATCCACCCTCCACCAAATGATGAAATTCTCGAAAAAGGATGTGATTAAAACTGTCTACAAGGAACAACATGCAGCTAGGGAAATGTTCTCTATGAACGATGTGACACCAATACTGATACCTCCACCCACGAAAGAACTAAAGGATAATCAAACTACATCTTCGGCTAAGCCCGATTAAACAAAACAGAGGAGTGTACCACATTCTCATCTCAAACGACCGAGGAATATCGGACCTCGTAACACCACCAAGACATGCCACGCTAAGGTATCACCATCTCCCTTTTTCATTTTATATTTTGTACTAATTCTTATGCAGGAGCCCGATTGAAGCAGTCGAGACGCTAATCCAGCTCGAAGACCTTAAGGTTTTAAAGCATCCGTTGAACTCTTTTCCTTCGGTCGAGTTTTTATCAACAAAGTTTTTAACGGGGCAACATCCACATGCTACCTAAGGAAGACTCAGCAAGTACTCAAGGATTCTTTTTCAATCAACCTCGAACACTGTGGGGCATCCCCCCTGGAAGGCCATTCATCGGAAAAACCAAGAAACGCTCAATGGGGTCCCAATAGGAAATGATGTACCAGGCCAAACGGTCCTCCGAACCGTGTCCGTATAGCTAGAACCCCAACGGCAAGAACATGTACACTTGTACCAAGTGGCAATATCTGTAAGACCCCAAGTGTCAACATTTGTAAGACCTCAAACAAGGCATGAACCATACTTGTACCGAGTATCCAAAAATTATAAGACCTTGACGACATGAAAATTTTGTAAGACCTTGCTAAAGGCATAAACCCGATCTCTAAGTGTAGGCTATATATCAAACATGTAAGACCTCTAAAAAGGCATACCCTCGATATAGATTCCCAAACTACTTCACTTGGAATCAAAAATGGCTACGGCCAAACACAAATGACTACGGTCAAAAGGCTGTACCAGCCATACTAACGTGACTCGGGGATGCTCGACCGTCGCTACAAAATCACAGGCCTTCAATTACTTTAAATCTACTTCAAAAAGAACCGGTTAAATAGGCTACCCTCGGCATAGAAAAAAGAGCTTCGACCATGTCAGCTCCAAATCACAGGCATCGAGCTACTCAGCCTCTGAGACAAACCTCCCGAGGTGATCGATCATCACCATAAAATGGCTCGTAATCGAGGTTCTTCTCGAACCATCGAAGAGTCAGGCAAAAATTATCGCAAAAAAATGTTAATGAGGGAAAAATAAAGCCCACATGAAAGGTCACTTTGACCCAAGGAGTAAGAGCCATTGTCGCCAGCCCACACAAATTTGAAAACTTGAGGGTCGAATAAGCTTGAGTCGTATTCTGATTCGAAGACTGAACCCAAAATAGTTACCTAAAAATGCCCCAAGGAAAAAATCATAAGAGCCACTATCGCTAGCTTACACATAAAAGGTTGCTTTGACCTAAGGCGTAAAAGCCATTGTCGCCAGCCCATTCAAACCTGAAAACTTGATGGTCGAATGAGCTTGAGTCGTAACCCGATTAGAAGACTGAACCCAAAATACTTACCTAAAAATGCCCCAGGGCAAAAAGCATAAGAGCTATTATTGCCAGCTTACACATAAAAGGTCGCTTCGACCTAAGGCGTAAAAGCCATTGTTACCGGCCCATGCAAATCTGAAAACTTAAGAATCGAACAAGCTCGGGACGAAACCCAACTTAGAGACTGAACCCAAAATAGTTACCTGAAAATGCCCCAGGGCAAAAAGCATAAGAGCTCAAATGCCAGATTACACTAAAAGGTCACTTTGACTCAAGGCATAAGAGCCATTATCGCCAGCCTAATGAACCCCCAGGGCCATATCATGAATCTAAGGATTCCTACCAAATCAAAGACCAGTTCACCTGGTCAAATTCGAGACAGAAAGAGATACGGAAGAAATAAAGCTGCAAGGGTTTCCTTATATACATATACAAAAAATGCAATCTCCATCTACAAACATGACTTGAAAATACTGCATACAGATGACAAAAATATACGCTCCCCCTAGGAGCTACGGCCTGCCGGCCTCATCTTCACTTTCTCGAACATCAGACAAAAGTAACCGAGCATCGCGCTCATCCGCCCTTACTCAAGCTAACCTTTCCTAGAGAACAAATCCTCTAGCACAAATCTCCTTGAGAGTCTTCCTTCCAGACTTGCAACGAGCATACTCTTTAATCCCTTCTACATGGTCGAAGATCCTTCTCCACTCGGCTTGAGCATCAGTAACATCCTTTAAGTGGATCGCCATCTCCTGGTCAGCCTTAGTTCAGCTCATTACAGCTTCAGTTTGGACATCAATGATCTCGGCCCTTACCTTTGAAAGCTCGGATTCGAGCTTTGCAATCGCATCCACTTGAGTCGAAGCATTGTCACAAGCTAAGCGGAGTTGGGCCTCGAGGTCGGGAACTTTAGCCAGGGCGTCCCTCTCCTCTAAAGACTGAATCTTCGCCAAAGCTTTTAGCTCATTATGTTCACTCTTGGCTCGGCCTGCTTCATCCCAAAGATGCTCCAAGGCCTCCGTCCTTTATTGCAACCGAAATAAACAAAGTGTTTGCCTCAAAGACAGAAAGCGGAATACCTACTCACCCGAGACGGAAAGCTACCTTCTCCTTCAAAAAGCTCACATAATTCAAGCTCCAGCTCACCTCATACCACAAGTGTTCCAGCTTGGCTTCCTTTTCATCGCAAAGGAGCCTAAGGGGTCTCTCTTCATCCAGAGTTTTTTGTAGTCGGGCTTCACGATAAAGCAGCCCAAACTTAAGCCTGTCGAAGGCCTGCAAAAGTTAACCAAATAAGAAAGGCAAGGCGCAAAATTCAAAGGGCATATGTCGAAACTCACCAAAAAGTAAAGCCGGTGGGCTTCCTTGAAAGCCAAACGTGCATCCGTTAACCTAGCTCCCTCAGCTCTAAAAGAATTAACTCTAGTTGAGACACGGTCACTCGGGGTAGGCAACCCTGAGTTTCAAGTATCCCCCTAAGCACTATCAACAGAATGAGAAGGTAGTGGCAACGGAGAAACCATATTTCCAGACCTGGGAACCACGGGTACGGCAAGCTCGGATGATGCTTCCGCTCTAGAAATCGGGTCCGCCCTCGCCCTGCTTTGAGCGTCGTCGCCCTGTAGAGGCATCTCCTACTTATTGTTCTCGTTCTTTAGCTTGAAGGCTAACGACCCTTCCCCTTCCTCAAAGGAGTGCAGTCTCTCCTCGGAAGGCTCTCCGATTCTTATGACAACGAGATTAACGCACAAAAAGGAAAATTGCCTCTCCAACTAAAAGAAGGGAAAGGAAAAAATAGCACAACATGCACCATGATGTTTTCCTCCCATATGCCCCAGGACACAGCTCACCACTTGCACTCGTCACAAGTCGAGTGGATCACCAACTTTTGAGCCCAATTTGGTAGACCGGGAACGTCACCCGGTGCCCATGCAATTGTTGTAGAAGAATAAAAGATAGAACAATCACGATATCAGCCTTCGCCACAAGAAAAACTGAGAAGGTATGGAATGTGCCATTTACGTGTATAATTCCATTCCTTAGGGAATGACATAAGCTCCATAGGTATAATGTCAGCTGTTCAAACTCAGACAAATTGACTCATCCACTCTCGATCTCCATCCTCCTTACATCGATGATGAATGGCATGGTTAACCAGCATCGCAAACTTAAAAGGCCCCGATGATGAAAGGGACGGTACAGACTGTTGAGATGATTGAGCGTGAAGTCAAGCCCCACTTTCACCGCAAAAAATCTCATCATCAACACTATCCGCCAATATGACGGATGGATCTGCACCAAGGTATCCCGGTACTTCAAATAGAAATCTAGCACAACCCTATCAAGGGAGCCCAGTGTGAAGGGATACGTGTACACATCCAAGAATCCATCGACACAATCTGTGATGTCCTCATCCAGGGAAAGTATCTGCAACACTACTTTCTCTCCCCAACCACAGTCTTTTCTCAATAACCTAAGGTGTTCTTCTCTTATCAAAGAAACAATCTTTGAGGTATGCTGTTGTTGGTCCTGGGCACCGGAGGCGGAACTCTCCCCCCTCTGACGGAAAGACCCCGATGTGGTTGCCATAGAGGTGGAAATATCGGAGAGCTAGAGCAAAAATTTGTGCAAGTATGTGAGCACTGAAGTGACGTAAGGTTCAACACAAAAAAGGAAAAGTAACCGCTTAAAATAATGGGATCTCTAAAGGGGCTCAAACGACCCTATAAATGGAAAAAGTTGCGGCGACCCGCCTACCTAAAAGGCCAATGACATTATCTCCAGATCCCTAGGTGGTACCCGACCTCGAGGACCTCCATCAAGAGAAGTTAGACCCCAGGGGGCCAATGACATCATCAATCTCGAGGTGGTACCTGACCTCGAGGATCTCCAATAGAAAGTTAGGCTCTAGGAAGTCGACAACATTATCGCCAATCCTAAGGTGGTACCTGACCTTGAGGATCTCTATCAAGAAGAAGTTAGGCTCCAATAAGCCGGTGTCATCATTACAACTCCCGAGGTGGTACTCGACCTCGAGGACCTCCGCTAAAAAGGATTTAAGCTCCACAGAAACAAACATTTAAAGTCCACCCATATGGGTTTGACCATGGGGTACCATCTAAGTTCTGATAAAATCTAGTTCGTGATCTACTTACAGGGCTATCTACGCTGAGTTCAAAATAGGTTTTCGGGTGGCTCAGGTTTGAACGAACCCCGCTCGGAGGCTGCCCTTGAGAGCTTAAAGGCAGACCCTCACAGATTATTACAAGGCCTAAAGGCTATTCTTGAAAGTCTGAAGGTTCGGATTGTTATCCTCATTCAGCCCGAATTAAGGGTTCCGATAACCCGATTCTATCGATCCAGTCCGGGTTTGGTTCGAGGAAAGGCAAATAGTTCCGCGGGGAGCCATACCAAACAATCAAAGATCAAAGAAATACACTCCCACTTGGGCTTGATATCAACAACGACTGCTAGAATCATGCATTCAAGGTTTCCATAAGCACAAATAAAAGGAAAAACAGCAAGCATCAAAGACAGAATTGAAGAAACACCTTTGTATTCATGAATATCAATTACAACAGCCCATGATGGGTGCTTACATATGATTACAAAAGCCCACGAGGGTTCCTTACACAGAAATGAAGAAGCGAAAGGGTACACATATGGTAAAAGCCTAGAACCTAGTCTACTCTCGAAGGTCCATCTTCGGTAGCAGCATCTCCGAGCATGCATCCTCGATGGCGATATCTTTGGCTGCCACCTCCTCTAGGTTCCCATATTAGCCCACAGGATAATGCACCCAAGGGCAAAGATGAAGAAGAGAAAAATGGGGAGATGAAGAGAAGGAAAATGAAGCGGAAGAAGCAGAAAAAAGAGACATAGCCCGCCAAAGCCAAAGGTTAAAGATCCGGCGATCATCAACCATACTTGCTCGGTTGTTCCGATCCCACCTTCTTGGACGTTGCGCCGAGCAAGTCTAATGGCCAGTTGTGCCATTTTATTCCTTGGGAAACTCGAGGGATAAAGTGCCATACCAATCCAGGGTAGGAGAGTAAGCAGCGATGTATAATCTGAATGCTCTCCCGATCAGCGGTATAGAGCCCAAACATTTTCTTGAGTAAAAAAAAATCGGTAACTATCTCATCACCTCGAGCCAATGGCGACAACAATGGCAGCTGTAACAACAAAAACAAAGATAAAACAACAAGATCTCGCTCGGAAAGGGAAAGCCCAGGCAAAAGGTCGTGATATGGCTGGTAAGAAAACCGCCATACAACCTTGAAGCCATAGGCCCCAAGCATGGTTGATAGCAATAGAAGAGGATAGTAAGAAGAAAGGGATGATGTAGAAAGGCACTTGGATAAAGAGATAGTGCCGAAACACCCCCATTTATAGGGGGTGATAATGTGGCCATCAATGCCTTTGGAAGATGGATCGGTAGTCGCAATCAATGCGTTATTGAAAACCAAATCGATGGCAGTATTGTTGCTTTGGAGAATGGGAATCGGTAGTGCATTGAATGGCGCTGAAAAGACAAGTCCATAGAATATCCCGGTTATCGTAAAGGCTCGCGCCACAAGTCGATGTCATCAGTATGACATCATTATGGGAATCTCGAAGAGTTGGATATCAAAATCATTTGCTATCGCTTCGTTCTAGGGAACGTGGAGACTATCTGTATATGGCAAAATCGGAAGGTCCAATTTCTCGTCATTTAGGTACTTCGGAGGGCCATCTTGAAATCTCGAGGCCACATTCGAGCACCCTCCCTTGAGGTCCATCCACACTCGACCTCAGGACAATGATGACCATGACTATGGTGAAGATTGGGAGTCCCCAAGGCGCATGGGTAAGACTGACGGAACCTAGCAGTCTACTCTAAACCCGAATCAGGGTGTCTTGTCTAGCGGTCCCATCACCATATCTTTGTAATTAATGCATTTTGTACCATGTAAGGATTCCCTCCTTTATAAAGGGGATCCTTGTCATTTTATATCTCTATTTCTCTAGTTGCTCAACACGAATATACAAAGAACATTATCTCTACTTTCTAACATACTTTCTCGCTATTATTGCTTTCATTTATTATCTTCATACTTGTTCATCATTTATTGCTTATCATTAACCATAAATAGATTTTATTAATTTCGTTATAACTGTTAGCCCTACCCTAATCGCCCCCAATAGCTCGTTATCGAGCCACTAAATCGACCTCGAGGCCCCATATCGACAAGCTTGAGGCCTCGATTGCCAGCCTCTCGGTTTGATTATTACCTCATCTTTAGCTCTTATTTCGTATCTAAACTTCATACACATAGCATCATCTTCTTAAAAAACTAGCATAAAATAGATCATGCATTTTTAGAGTCCCATCAACAAATTTAATTGTTATTACCATTTTCACGGTAAACACTAGTCATGACTAGGATTTTCTGAAATCAACTACTAACTGATCGTCGGCCCATTCTCATATCCATATTCCGCATAATTACTTACCTCACGTTCTGGCTCCTTATCTAACAATAACATCCCGGGCAGGAACCCTTACTTCCTTTTCTTGTCGTCGTGCTTACATAACGTCCTGGAATCGTAGCATATCTGTATGCTTTGGATAAGTTCTATCTCATCCCTTTTTCATTCATTGATTTTTCTTCATTCTTCCTTTACCATTCCATAATTACTAGAGCCACTTAATTCTAACTTAATGTTACATCACTCCATATTCTCCTTTTTAGGGGAGTACTAAGATTTAGTACTACGACGATCTACCTATAGGTGTTTTACCTCTTCATCTTTGGCATCTTTTCACATCATCGATGACATTTACTCATCTTGTGGTAATCCTTCTGTACCAAGAATAACAAAATTCCTTACTTACGAGGGTGAAACCTAGTGTAACTGGCACATACATTTCTTTAAACTTAACCTTGCTCACATTGCTTGCTTTAGGGAAGCGTCTGCCTGGATAACC
Organism: Nicotiana glauca; assembly: GCA_026770625.1. Lineage (NCBI taxonomy): Eukaryota > Viridiplantae > Streptophyta > Magnoliopsida > Solanales > Solanaceae > Nicotiana > Nicotiana glauca. The sequence goes on along the minus strand of MU738700.1, from coordinate 107,133 downwards.
ATTTTCTAAATTTGTCATGAATCTTCTTTTGTTGTCCATTTTATTATTGCTAGAACGAAATATGATATTCCCATGATGCCGACTACTATCAAGTCACCCCATCCCTAGTTCATGTTTAGGTTATCTTGTTCACCAATCCATACTGGTTTCTGTTACTCTGGGGTCTAACTTTTCATTTTTGGTAATCGCATTAGAACTACGAACTTATTTCTCAAAATGAAAATGTAATTCTTTTGTTGCCTAAAGGTCTGTCACCTCTCGTGTTTTCCTTCACTTGACTATAGACTCTGTAATACTGTTATCGTTTGATCTACTGTTGTCATCATTGTATCACATCTTACTCATAATGCTTCCTATCCCTCTTCTTATTTCCCTGCAAATATTTATGCTTATCTCTCTCTTTTGAAAACTTTAACAAGACATTCTTTTGCTTTTTGCTCCCCTTGCTTCATTAATTAGCTCTTCGGCTTGCTCAACGTTTTCGCTCTACTAGGGATGGGAGCCACTCTAAGGTAGTACTTATCCTTTCCAAGCTTTCAGTGCCTATCTTTGTAGCACTCATATCTAGATGTACTATTATAGAGTGTGCCATCTGGGTGTCTCATAAGGAGATCTATTACCATGTTTGCACTATCCTTCGAAAATGTCAACTAACTATGCCAATCCATTCACTATTTTGGGTTACTATATCCCCAGCCGGATCTTGACAACTCGTCCTTCTCTTAATTTATGTTTATTATCTCCCAATAGGGTATAACTGAGATGGGTGTGGCCAATTACACATACCTCTGTTACTGTTAAGGGTAACTCACAATGGTTTTATTTTTCTCCCGAAACGGTAGTACTAATAATCTTCATTAATTGGATGCCTCGTACCCTTCTTCACCATGCTTCTTTCACTTCTTAAAAATTTTATATATTTTCTAAATCTCTCATTGTCTTTCATCACAAAGGTGGATAAATATTTGATGAGTGGTGATTTTACCACTCAATCTAGCCTCTTTTCCTTCACTTTTATGTCCTTTAACTATAATATGAGGTCGTTTATGGTGTGTATTGTTAGATTTTCATGTAAATGATGCTACGAAGTGATTTGAATTGAATTGAAGTGGAATTGAGAAAAAGAGGGTGAATACAATGCAAAAGTCTCTAGTGATTCTGCATTTGCGGAAGAGTGGTCGCAGAAGCGACCTCGCATCTACGGAAGTAAGCACGCATCTGTGGAGCTGGACAATTTCTTAGGAACCGCATCTGTGGTTGGATTTTCGCTTCTGCGTTGGCGCATCTGCACTTGGTGAACCGTATCTGCGATGACAGAGTTTATTTGGATTTTCGTTTCTGCGATGAGAACTCCGCATCTGCGGAGACGTACCTTCTGTGATCCTTCCGCAGGTGCGGAAGTCGGGCATCAGACCTGGGCAAATTTGACATTTCATAAGTTCTCAACCCCAAACTATTTTTATACTCATCCAAGCAGATCTTTGGCATAATCTTTGGATTATATTCAGTAGCACACACAAGAGAGAACAAGTTTTGGAAGCTAGGGTTTGCACACACACTTGGATCTTGAAGATTTGAAGCTTGTGGTTAAGGATTTCTTACCCATTTATGTTTATTTTTTCATTTCTTTGCTTTATATTGAATATTTAAGTGTGTATTATTTATTTCTAACACTTGAATCTTGTTTATGTAAATACTCATATATAAAGTGTGGATTAAATACCTTGTTGTGCTTATGTATTGAATGATTTTTATCCTTTTATGAAGTGAGTTATTGTTACTTTAATTATTCTTGTTCTTTATTGTTTCCAAAGGGATTAGCTAACCCCAGGGCTCGCCCATTTACTCCGAATTAATTTTGAAAAAGATAATTTGGGATTGGGAAAGATTAATTAACAAGAATTTGAGGCATTAACCCTCATTTTATAGATTCTACCTAGGGATAAGATTGAACTACTTGTAGCCATATCCGGCAGTGCTTAATCTCTTAATTATTTTAGGGATAATTCAATTAGGAAGTCTTTTTAGTCTTCGAAAAGCTAATTAAGAATTATTACCCGTGGCTAATTAACATAAACTCTCTCATATTTGTAAAATTATAAAATACATTGGATCGTTACTTGAGTGTAATTTTGGATGCAACCATACTTGTAGCCATTTATCATTTTACTTGCTTTCTAGGTTAGTTTATATTTCCGCATTTAGATATAAAACACTTTCAAAAACCAAATTCTTATTGTTTGGCATTGTGCGACAAGTGTTAATTTTCTTACATTCCTAATCGCCTCCACATTGTTCTCTATGGGATTCAACCCCGACTCATAGTTGGGTAAATTATATTGTATGTGACCGTTCCCATTTACTTTTTAGTAGTGGATTTGGACGTCACCAAAATTGGAGCTGTTGCTAGGGAATAATTTGGCGTAATTTAGGTTGTTTGAGAAATAATCGTAAGTGTTTTGGTCCAAACTTGTGAATATTTGTGTAATTATTTTTCTTACCTTGGTCTATTTTTCTTATTTGTTTCTTGTTTATTTTCTTATTTTTGAAAAATGGCATCATTTAATTAGTCTGATGGTAGTTTCATACTCTGATGACCCTTGTCCTTAGTGTGGAGGACCACACTCGTGGCAAAATTATTTAAATTCTCCTGGGGGTAGATTGTGCGCACAATCTCAAACCCATGAGTGGAGTATTTGTGATAAGTGTGGTTTTCAAAATGGTCATTGGGATGATTATGCTTATTGGTCCTTCCCTCCCCCAAGCCCCCGCTATGATGATTCTATTATTTTTGATGAAAATGATAGGACTATGGAAACGGAAGAAGTTGAGCATCGCCAAAGTGGAGAGTTCAAGCTTATGTTGGAGTGTTTACTTGAAGAAGGAAACAAGGAGCAAAATTCCTTGGAGGAGCTTTTGGAGAATAGTCTTTAAAATGACTTGGCACTTGAAAGGTTGCACTCACAAATAGATGAAATGATCGAACCCTTAAGGGTTCAAAAAGACTCGGAAGTGAATGATAGCCAAGAACCTTCCTTGGAGATTGAAGTTGAAAATCCTTCCTTGGCACTTGATCAAAACTAAGAAGAACTCTCAAATGCTCAAAACGAGAAAATGATGCTCATGTTGGAGACCATTCTTGAAAATGAGGAGAAGCACAACCTTGTACTCGAGGACTTGAAACAAGGCTTGGCTTACAATAATGAACATATCCACACCTTGGAAGATCAAATGAAAATATTAGTTGAGACTCACTATACCCACCAACTTGAGAGTGTGGAAGGAAGTCAAGAAGAGTCCAATTTCGAGGAAGAAATTGAGCTTTACTTTGAGGATTCAAGAATTGAACATCCGCCAACCGACTCCATGAGTGTTAATGATGACGAGAAAAATATGGAATTAAAGTAAACCGGTGTAAATAAAAAATTGGTTGAAATTGACTCTAATCCGGGGGATGAAGAGGAAGTCCAAATCCGAGAAAAACTGCAAGTTAGAGGTTTGAAGTCACATTCCAAGTATTTTTCAACATTGAAATCGTGTGTTGATATGGGAATTGAACTACACGAGTCAATGAGGAATTGCATGGAGGAAAGGCACCAACCATACATCTTACAATTTGAGGGAACAAGAAGGTAAAATGACATCCCTCACATTAAAGCCAAGAAGTGCAAAATGAAGAATTTAAGGCTTGACTTGATCATCAACTTACCACCCCCCCATCACTCATGGTCACAAGCTTGATTCCAAGCTAGGTGCCCAGTTCATATCATCCAAGTGGCAAGAAAAGTGGTAAAGTTGTTTGCGTCATGCCACGACATTAAATGCGACGCTTGGTGGGAGGCAACCCATCGGGTTTTCAAAAATTTTTAGTCATTTTTGAAATTTTCTTTTTTAGAATAGCTTAGAATGTTATTTTTGACTAATCTACCAAGTTTTAGATTTTTTGGAGTTGATTTGAGCAGGTCAGAGTGGTCCGGAGGACCGAAAACAGTAGCTGCAAAAATCTGGCAACAATTTTTGGTGTAACCGCATCTGCGGATTTTTTACTGCAGATGCGGTCTCGCAGAAGCGTGATACAAAACCGCAGAATCGTTCATTCTCGCAAAAGCAGCCAACTGGCCGCATAAGTGGCACTGCAGAAGCACTTAAATCTCCGCAGATGCGGAAGTCGAGTAGGTTTTAAAAATTAAATACCTCATTTCATCAGGTAGTCTCTGCACACTGCTCCTCCCAGCCCTAAACTCCCCTATATCTAACATACTCCAAAACATCCCTTGCTTATCAAATCTACTGCACTTGACTCAGGTAATGTCCTTTGAAACCCTATCTACTTATCTTCTCTTTTCCCTCTGTCTCTCTTCTTCTCCATTGCCAACAACCCCACATATTTTTTTTTTAATTTTGTTTGATGTTTTAGTTTCAATTTAATTGTTGTTAGTTTTAGGATGTGAGGGAAATTGGTTGAGACATTTCATGATTGTGGTGTTGTTAGTATTAACACAAATTTGTGGGAAATCTGAGTACCCAATTTATTTGAAGAAGAGGTCTTTTTCAAGTGCTTGCAAGATGTTCGACAAATTATTTAAAAGAAATTTTCTTGCTAAGTACAAAATTGGTCTCAATTGAATCATAATCTTATGTACTGCACTAATTTAGAAGTCTTGAGTATAAATTATGTGCCAAAATTGGGTTTGAGAATCAAAAATTGAAAAAAAAATCTGGGCAGTTAAAGAACTTGACGAACACCATGTCGACGCCCCCTTTTTCTAAGGGCAAAATCGGGCTTATAACATTTGGGAGGACAACTTGTTCCCTTTTGGGAATTGGGTTTGGATTGAAGAGTCGCCACCTAATGTTTAAGTGCATTAGGACACTATAAGGGTTTGAGCTCGAAGAACCAGAGTTTGGATAAGGGCTAGAAATTATCTCGAGGGAAAGATGTTAGGCACCCCTCAAGATCTACTAATGTGGTTTCCGGCCATGTCATATTGTGACTTCACATAATCAAGTATGCAATTAAGAGCTCAAATAGAAAGGGTTCACATACAATATTGCAAATAAATCGAAACTTGAGAAAGGTAAAGAGGGTAGAAAAGACTTGCATAATTCTACAAAGATAGATGAAAGCAAATAGAGAGAGGGAGTTCCTAGGTTTATGATTAATATGGATCACATCAATGCAATATCCAACAATCACTCCTCAAAAGAGGGGTCGCACGTGATATTAGCGCACCAGTCATCATATCCATATCTACCCTTCCCACCCCGTTAAGGTATTAAAGCATGGAATGGTATCGTTACTTACTGCATGCTATGATCTGCCGCAACCCTATTAGTCTCGGAGGTAGTGAGACTAATAATCCTAAAGGGAGGGGAGTTGGGGCTTTTCAGGGTTTCAAAAGGACAAAAAGTCTAGGTGACAAGCAAGAACACATAAACAGTTAGGGGAAAACACATAGCAATTACGGCTCACACAGGCCTCCTTACTTAAAGGAGCAAATATAGCATGACTTCAGATACTGGTTTGGTTTGAATTAAATAAGGCGTAGGATAGGCTAATTCATCACATATTTTCCAGATGATGAGTCCGAATTAGCCCTGACTAGATGTAGTTATCAAAACTGATACAGTTAATCAATTACCTATTGGCTTGCCTAGGTGAAACTTATAGGCAGGATATCTAACAATGTAGAAGTATACTGATTTTAAGGAAAAATTTTATTGATTTTAGAAAAAGGATTTGTAGATTTTAAGACTAGTTTTAGCTTCAACACGAGGCTGGTTCAGTTACTCTGATCCTATAGGAATGATTTCTAAGTGTCATTGATTTTAACAGTTGCAATAATCCTATAGATATGATCACTAAATTAATTGATTATTATTAAGCCTAAAGTTATTTGCCTAGTGGCGTATACATGCAGAAGTACCGAAAGACCTATAGGCATGCTTTCTAGATGCTGAAATGCAGGATTATAAAAGGTCCTATAGGCAGATTTTCTAAATGCAAAATGCATAGTTGTAAAGGTCCTATAGGCATGTTTTCTAAGTGAAATATATGCAGAATCCAAAACATAATTTTTTATGAAAAATACAGAATCTAAGGCAGGATCTCTATATGAAAAGCATTGGAAAATGCAGAAATTGACATGATTTGCAGAAAAGTAATACCTAATGATCATGATATCTACCCTTGTGCATACAATAAGTAACCCTACACCTATTTTTACTATATACCCCATAGTTATTACAAATTATTACAGCTTGAATGAATCAGAAAGAAGGGAAAATGAAAATTACATCAGAATATTCCAGCTACATCTAATCAGCCTAACTCCGACTCAAAGTCCAATAATATGTGATAACCAACTTCCAGGATCAAATTTCCAAAATACTTTCCCATATTTGGGGTGTGTCAGAGTTCCCAAGAGCCTCAAAGGGACTCAGGTCAGTGCTTACACCCCAAAACATTTCAGAATCAAGAACATAGTTCAGTGTGTAAAGGCCAGCTCTCAGATGTCCAAGTTCAGAGGGAACTCAAGGTCCCAAAGCAAGGCTCATAAGAGAGGGGCAGAACTTAAGATTCTAGGAATAGGTGTCAGTGCACAAAGGGGAAGGGAATCAGGGAGAGACAGGGCAAGCTAGTGGCCATGCCCAGCAATTGGGATGCTGGCACACCCCTGACCAGCCTGCTAGTCAAGCATTGAGAGTTAGGATCCATTGTGGACAGTAATTAGGATACTATCAGGCCAAGAACTTAACTCAGCACATAGAAGGGAATAGGGGTAGACGATTCATAACAGAAACAGAAGTAAAGAAAGTAGATATGAAGCACAAATCACAGCATATAAGCAATAAAGTAAACAAGAAGCCTGAAGCTGTAAAGTAAACACATAGGGGGTGAAGCAGAACATTTAAACAAAGGACATACCAGTTTCAGAGAAATTAAGCAAGCAAAAGTAGCGTTGAAAAAAGCCAAATTGCAAACAGCAGTTCCAAAAGATCATAAGTAAATCAGGATTAGAAAACAGTATTGCCCGAAAAATGAGTTTAGTGTGTGAGTGGTGTATTTTCGTGCATTTCTGATTATGAGAGAATTGACTTTTTTTAGAAAGAGGGAGCACTAGGCCCTTATATAGTATTTTTGAAAACAAGCAATGTAGGCAAAGGGTGTACAAACATGGAAACCAATCAACTAGTATCAATTAAGACAACTAGATTCTTTTAATTAAGGGGTCTAGTTCAAACGGCTAGTCAAGATGGAATAAAGAAGAAAAATCAGTTTACTAAGGCTGATTAGGGTAAGGAAACCCTAACAGTTCACAAATAAGGTCAAGTACATAGTTGGTAATTAAGAGAAGTAAAAATAAGGTATCAATTTGAAAAATCAGTCAAGAGGATCCCGTATCTAGTTGTAGTCACAAAGAACCTCAGGTAATTAAGGAAAAAATAATCCAAACGTAGGTACAGAATCACAGAAGAGATACAAAGACCAAGTATTTAAGGAAAATATCACAAGCCTAAGATTTTTACACAAAAGGATCAAAATAAACAACCAGTAGAGTGAAAGAGATTCAATCGAAAGGGATCAATGTTGAATCACTAGCATGATTAAAGGGATTTCAAAACCAATTCTTGGTGAAATCTTTTGAAAGGGAAGTTTTTCCTCATATATAAAACATATCGTTCAAACAAAAGAAGAGCTTAAAAATGAAAATTTAGAATCACAGGCAAGTAGTATTTCGAATTCAGTTCCAGGCTCGCAGTGAGTCTCAAAACCTAGGGCTCCAAAGTTAAACCCTAGTGCCATCCACCCAAAGAAAAACCCCTAAATTTTAGGGTTTCAAATAGAATCAGGGTGAGAAATCATTCAAATTCATTGAGAGAGGCAGGCATACACAAACAGAAGCAAGAGAAACTACGAGTTTCAAGACAAAAGGTAGGCAAGAACATACTAAGCAGGAATATCAACGAAACTTAGTAAAGTGAAGCAAAATCAAAGAGCATGAACACATAGCAAAAGAGTAAAGGAAAAACAACCTAGTTAACATGTGAACAACGAACAACAAAAAAATCTCGCAAAATTGAAATAAGAAAACAAACTTGAGCATAATAAGAAAAAATAAGCACACATAAGAGAGAGCAAAAAAGTCAGAAAATATTTAAAGAAGCTTTTTCCAGAAACCTTAAAAATCGGATTTGAAATGGTTTTGAAAAAGAAAATTTGGGGAAAACCCTTAAAACATCAAGTGAGGACCAAACATGTCACAGATCTAAAAGAAATGAACAAGTAAAGAACCTTAGAAGGTTTAAAAATGGCAGAGAGGACCCTAGGATGAGAAGGTCTTGAGGAAAGTCGGATCCTGAGTCAAAGAAACTCATATTGCTTTGAACATGCCAGAAAATGGCCGGAGAAGCCATAGATCTTGTAGATCTGAGACAGATATAAAGGAGACCATGGAAGTCAAGCCTCCAATCTTTGAATAGCTTAAGTTAGTGGTGAGGCAGAGTGAGCACAAGCCACCCATAGCCAGTATTGCCATGGATTCCGGTGGGAATGAGACGGGGATCGGTGGAATAGGGTTAGGGCTTCGGGTGGCGAGAGAGGTTTCTGGGAGATGAAGGGAGTTTAGAGGCGGCATCTTTGTGCAAATGAGTTAGGGTTAGAGGGGTTAGTGGATTAAAAAAGGAAAGGGCAAATTAGGGCCGTTGATCAAAAGGATCAACGACTGGGATTAAAAGGAATCCGAACCGGTCTGAAAATGGGTTAAGGGGTCGGGTTGAAAGAAAGACAATTGGTTAATTTAATTGGGTGGAATTGGGGTTTAATTTTAGGCTAAAATTGAAATGATAATGGGCTATATGTTAAATAGCCAATTTCTCCCTTTTTAATTTTTATAAAACAACTAAAATAATTTTACAAACAAATTAAAAAGCACTATCCTAATTAATAATATATAATCATTAATCTAAAAATACTAGGAATGATTTTGTAATTGTAAAATACTATTAATCGTAAGATAGGCTATAATTTTAATTATATGCAATTTAGCTTTAAAAATGCCAAATAAATTTATAAAAATATGCAAAAATTACCTTAATTATATTTTGGTTTAAATATGAGAATGAAAATAAATTATTCACCAAAATAATAATTTTGGGAATAATTATTGTATTTTGCATTGTTAAAATAGACAATAAATTGATTTTAAAAATCTTAAAATTTGGGAAAAAATACTAAAACTCTTGGGCATCCTTATATATGTAGACACATGCTATTTTGAAGGTATTGTGGTTATAAAAATACATAGGGGAAAAATTGGGTATCAACAGCTGCCCCTCTTTACCCGAGAAGGACGAAGGAGTTGTCGGGTAAAGATATGATAGCCAATTTTGACCGAAAGAAATGATTTGCAAAGAATTTTGACCGAGCTTTGGTTCCTGAGCTACCTACATATCCCTAGTCTTATAGGAATCAGACCATATGTAGTTCAGGATCCGTCGGCGGAACATGCCGATGGATTTTTTGAAAGACGGACGCACTGTTCATGTTGGGAAAGATGGTCCGGGTCTAGTAGGCTGTGGGAACTGGAGCGGGATCGCTCCTGCTGAGACGGCCATTGAAAGCCAGTGTACCTGCAAGTGAGTAATGCAAACATATATTGTGTATAAATTTAAACGTGATGAAAGTTCCCATTGGACCATGAACGCTGTATTCGAACGGTTAGGATGACGTCCTCACCATGATGTCCTGGGCCATGAAGCATATAATAAAGGATTTGCAGGCTATGAAATGATTTTCTTGGGCTATGAGAATGATGCCTCTGAACCATGATGACTTTGAATAATGATATGCAAAAGATAAAATGGGGTCCTCAGGCCATGGCTAGTGTTCTCGGGCTATGCAAATGGTGCCTTCGAACAATGACGTCTTTAGATAATTCGGCGATCTTTCAGCCCATGAAATGCAGACGGCGGCGATCTTTTAGCTGATGCAAGACTAAAAATGGAGATATTTTAGACGATGTAAAGTTTTAAACAGAATGGCGATATTTCAGCCGACGTAAAGTGTAAATATAAAATGGTGATATCTTAGCCGATGCGGAGTTTAAATAAAGTTGGCGATGTTTTAGCCAATGCAGAATTTAAATAAAGTTGGCAATGTTTCAGCCGATGCGGAATTTAAATAAAGTTGGTGATGTTTCAGCCGATACAGAATTTAAATAAAGTTGGCGATATTTTAGCCGATGCGGAATTTAAATAAAGTTGGTGATATTTTAGCCGATGCAGAATTTAATTAAAGTTGGCGATGTTTCAGCCGATGCGAAATTTAAATAAAGTTGGTGATATTTCAACCGATGCGGAATTTAAATAAAGTTGGCGATGTTTCAGCCGATGCAGAATTTAAATGAAGTTGGTGATATTTCAGCCGATGCAGGATTTAAATAAAGGTGGCGATATATCAGCCATGCAGATGGAGGTAGAGCTTAACCTCGGAAGGCAGAAAGGTAGCCTTGTGCAATGCAGGAATGCAGATGGAGACAGAGTTTAGTCTTGAAAGGCAGAAATGTAGCCTTATGCAATGCAGAGAAATGCAGATGGAGGTAGAGCTTAACCTCGGAAGGTAGAAAGGTAACCTTATGCAATGCAGAGAAATGTAGATTGGAGGTAGAGCTTAACCTCGGAAGGCAGAGAGGTAGACTTATGCAATGCAGGAATGCAGATGGAGGTAGAGCTTAATCTCAGAAGGCAGAATGGTAGCCTTATGCAATGTAGAAAATAAAGGCGAATAATAATGAAATCTCTTAGCTGATAGATGATAGTTGATTGTTGTATTGTGGCTACTGGGGACATCTAGTATGAATAGAAATTGTAAGTAGGCAATGATTCTAAGAGTTGCATTCCTGAAAGTATGAGTATGTAATCGTATCTGATGATGTCTTGGGTGCCTGTATCCAAAGAAAAATCATGAGTTTTGTAAAGGGGGAAGGTTAGTTCGTCCTCCCGTGGACTTCGCTTATCCTGCTCGGCATTGTTTTCATTAGGGAAGTATCGCTAAACAAAGCGATTTTGATGTAGTCATGCAAGATTTAGTAAAAATGTAATATAAATACAAATTAGAAAATAGTTCTCTTTAGATGAACCTACGACTGCGACGTGGTTCAAGACATTGCAACCTCTCTCGCTCCGAAATTTTGAGGGTCCTCCTCAAAATTTTGCCCCAGTTTACTAGGCTAGTGCTTCTGACGGCTGCGCATGATGACTGGGTGAAAATCAACTTTGGAATTTTGAGGGACCTCCTCAAAATTCTGCCCCAGTTTCCAATGGTGGGGGGGGAGGAATGAAAATTTTATTGAATTATGACCGAACCCATAAGGCTGCCTACGTATCCCCTCTTAAATGGGAATCAGGTCAGGCGTAGTTCAAATTTTCGGATATACTGGATGCAGTCCATTTTCATAGTCATCCAAAAATATCCTGCTCGGAGTATCTTCTTTGCTAAGACAAAACCATTCATATGTGGACTACAGGTCCCTGCATGAACTTTCTTCTAACAACCTGGATGCTTCCTTTGCTTCGACACACCTCAGTAATCCCAAATTGGGAGTCCTCTTATACAGGATTCCTCCACTATGAAAGAAGTGATTGGATAAACTTTGCAGTGTGCTCTTCTAAGTAGCATTTGCAAGTTCTGGATATTCTCCTGTTGCCAAATATTCCTTGATATCATGAAACTAGGGTTTTCCATCTGCTTCTTCCACGACATGAGCACAGTAAGCTGGCTGATCATGAATTTTTACCGGGATAGGATCAATGAAGTTCTGATCTGGATGCTGAATCATAGATGATAGGGTAGCCAATGCTTCGGCAAACTCATTCTGGACTCTGGGAACATGTTGGAATTATGCCATTGTAAACCTCTTCCTCAACTCCTGTACATAATGCAGATAAGGGAGTATCTTGGAGTTCTTGGTTGCCCATTCTTCTCGGACCTGATGTATGAGCAAATCTAAATCCCCGATCACTAGTAACTCCTAAATGTTCATATCAATGGCCAGCTTGAGCCCTAGGATGCAGGCTTCGTATTCGGTCATGTTGTTGGTGCACGGGAACCTGAACTTGGCAGACACCAGATATTGCTGACCTGTTTCTGATACTAGAACTGCTCCTATGCCAACTCCTTTGAAGTTTGTTGCTCCGTCGAAAAACATTCTTCAGCCATCATAGGATTCTGCGATATCTTCTCCTATGAAAGATACCTCTTCGTCAGGAAAATACGTCTTTACAGGCTCGTATTCTCCGTCCACGGGATTTTCGGCAAGATGATCTGCAAGTGCTTGTCCCTTATTTGCCTTCTAAGTCACGTAAACAATGTCGAATTCACTCAGCAGGATTTGCCACTTGGCTAGCTTGCCCGTGGGCATGGGCTTCTGGAAAATATACTTCAGCGGATCCATTCTCTATATGAGATAAGTGGCATAGGCACAGAAATATATAATGCCTCAACTTTTGAGCTACCCAAGTCAGAGCACAACAGGTGCGCTCTAATAGAGAATACCGAGCCTCGTATGGGGTGAACTTCTTGCTGAGATAATAGATGGCTTGCTCTTTTCCCCCTGTTTTGTCATGTTGTCTCAAAACACAACTGAATGCCCCATCCAATATTGCAAGGTAGAGCAATAGCGGTCTACCTGGTTCGGGCAGAACCAGAACTAGCGGTGTTGACAGGTATTCCTTGATTCAGTCAAAGGATTTCTGACAATCATCAGTCTATTTGGCGGCGGTCCTTCTTAACATCTTAAATATTGGCTCACAAATGGCAGTGGACTGAGCTATGAACCGGTTGATGTAGTTGAGTCTCGCCAATAAACTCATAACCTTTTTCTTGTTCTTTGGCGGTGGCAAATCTTGAATGGCCTTAACCTTTGATGGATCGAGTTCTATTCCTCGTCGACTTACGATGAACCCAAATAGTTTTTCAGTAGGAACCCCGAATGCACATTTGGCGGGATTTAGTTTCAGATTGTACCTTCTCAATCTGTTGAAGAACTTCCTCAGATCTTCCATGTGGTCACTGGCTTTCTTAGATTTGATGATGACATCGTCTACATACACCTCGATCTCTTTGTGTATCATGTCATGAAAAATAGTATTCATGGCCCTCATGTAGGTGTCCCCAGCATTCTTTAATCCAAACGGCATTATCTTGTAACAATACATCCCCCACGGCGTAATGAAAGCCGTTTTCTCCGTGTCTTCTTAGTCCATCCATATCTGATGATACCCAGCAAAAGAATCAACAAATGACTGCAGCTCGTGCTTGGCGCATTTGTCAATCAGAATGTGTATGTTCGGCAAGGGGAAGTCGTCTTTCGGACTGGGCCAGTTGAGGTCCCGATAGTCGACACAGACTCTGACCTTCCCGTCCTTCTTCGGCACTGGCACAGTGTTGGCTAACCATGTTGGATACTCCACTACCCTGAGGACCTTGGCTTTGACTTGTTTGGTAACTTCTTCCTTGATTTTCAAACTCAGGTCAGGTTTGAACTTCCCGAGCTTCTGCTTTACCGGCGGACATGTCAGACCTGTCGGCAGTTTGTGAGCTACAATAGATGTATTGAGACCGATCATATCATCATACAACTAGGCGAATATGTCCCCTTAGGAATTCTATGTACTCTTCCTTTTTTGATGGTGATAGGTGAACACTGATGCGCATTTCCTTGACATTCTCTATATCCCCCAAGTTGATAACCTTAGTTTCGTCCAAGTTAGACTTAGGCCAATTCTCAAAGTCCTCAACCTCTTTAATGACCTCTTCTGGTATATCATCGTCTTCTGAGACTATATCCATTTGTTATGTTGTCTCTTCGCAAGTCACAATCGTCGGTTCATTAAGATAAGTAATAGTAATGCTATGTAAATAAAGTAAACGACAGAGAAAACAATACGAGCGAGATTTATAAGAAACTGAAATGCTTTGATAAATTCCATAATTATTTTGAACATTGGAGCTCTTTTCAAAATTTAAAGAAAATACGGAAAGAAAATCAACTAGCGAAAAAGTAAAAGATAATGTATGATGCTTTGTTCAGCCTTGCTACCCCGAAGCTTTTCGGGCCCTGGTGGTTCTAACAGACCAATTATTGAGGCGCGCTTCTAGGCTCACAACTTGTATGGAAGGGCCTTCCTCCCCTTTCTCCTCGAAAATGACATAATAGTCCATATTGTCGTCTTCCAAGAACATATTCTTCATTACCGCCAACGCTTCCTCTTCTTCTGACCCATAAATGACGTCTACTAGCTAGAACGTCTGCTCCAGGTGAGGTATCAGATGCTCCAATGGGTAGTAAGGACCACGCCATGGTGGTGACCATTCACTAAACTCTTTCTAGGTGTACTCATATCCCAAACCAAAAGTGGTACCGTGTTTGTTCAGCTTGATGGGTTTGGCGATTCCCTGGAGGTTTTTGCCGAGCCCCTTGCCAGGTTCGTATCCACACCAATTCAATATGCTTTCAATCTTGTTATCCCACCATTTATCTTTGTCTACAGCATTGACTCGCTCAATATGATGGTAGGTTTCCTCGCCTATCTTCCTTCTTCCTCCGATCGCTGGGATGGTCCGGCGACTGTATATGAGATTAGTATCGTCGCCATGAATAATTACCTGTTGGTTATTCCACTAGAACTTCACTGCCTGGTGCAGGGTTGATGCTATAGCTCCAGTGGTGTGAATCCAAGGTCATCCCAATAGAAAGTTATAAGATGCTAAGATGTCTATCACCTGAAAATCAACGTCGAACCATGTCGGTACCATCTGCAGCACAAACTGATTTCCCCAACAGTGGACCTTTGGGAACCATCAAAAGCTTTGATGTTGATAGCCCCCACCTTGATCTCATGTAGGCTCTTTCCCAATGTTCTAAGAGTCACCAATGGACAAATATTGAGGCTAGACCCTCCGTCAATCGAAATCCTGGTGATGAAATAGTCTTCGCATTGCATAGTGATGTGCAACGCTTTGTTGTGGCTTAGCCCTTCTGGTGGTAGCTCATCTTCGTGGAAAGTGATTTTGTGACTCTCCAATACCTTCCCTACCATGTTTGCCATTTCTCCTCCAGTTATGTTGCTGGGTACATATGCCTCACTCAGCATCTTCAACAAGACATTCTTATATGCATCGGAGCTTTGCAGCAGAGCTAGGATGGAGATTTGTGCTGGTGTTTTATTCAGTTGATCAATGACTGAGTACTCTTTTGCTTGTATCTTCCTCCAGAGATCATCGGCCCAGTTTTAACAAGCCATCCAGAGGCTTGCTTACTCAATTCAGCTAAATGCTCCAGAGTATAAACCCTACCGGTTCTTGTTATACCCGGTGCTGCAATCGCTTCTCCAAATTTTGTTTTCCCTTTCCTTCTCGCCTCGGCGGTGTAATCCCAAGGGATGGCCGTCATATGGAATAGTGTTATGGCTTACATTGCTACAGGGATGGGTACCCTTGCTTTGGGAGGTAACACAGCAACTTCAAATGGCACATGTGATTTTGGGGATCCAAACTCGACTTCAATTGGTCCGGGCGCCTTTGTAGAAGGAGGTGCTTCGAACTCAAGCGGTATAGACATGTTTACTTCAGCATCCCTAGAAGGCTGGATCTGGACAACAATTGGATTAAGTATGACTGTTGGTTTCTTCGGCTTGTCACCTTCGGCAATCAATCCAATCGACCCTTTGGGGTCCCAATCATTTTCTATCTCGATCATGTGAACGCCTCCACCCTTGTGGTCAGGCAGAGGGTTGTTGCAAACATTAGAAGCATGCTCCTTCGCCAGGAGGATCTTATTGTCAATTATAGCTTGGATCTTATCCTTCAGCGAGTGGCACTTGTCAATGGTATGCCCCTTCATGCCGGAATGGTATGCACAGGTTTTGTTCGGTTTGATCCATTGGGAAAGATTTTTTGGAGTTATGGCAGGGATGGGGGTGACGTAACCAGCAGCTTTGAGCCTTTCATACAGCTGGTCGATCGGTTTGGCAATGGCGGTATATTGCTTGGGAGGTCTGCGGTCGAAGTTTGGTCGGGTTCTAGGGAAATTTTGGTGAGGTGATTGATAGTGAGCTTTTTAGGTATTGTAGGCTTGGTAGACATGTGTAGGTTTGGAGTATTTGGGTGATGTATGCCGGTATGCGAGAGGTGGAGATGATTGGTAAGTACGTGGTGGAGCTTGATAGGAAGGCGAGGGTGCTTGGTAATTTGGGATAGGTTGATATGTAAGTGGAGTTAATGGGTAGGTTTGGTATTTGACTGGGGATTTTGTCCTTTGTGCAACCATTACGACACTCACATCCCTTTTCTTGGATGTGCCGCCAGACTGAAGAGCCTTGTTGGTAGCCTTTTAATGCCTTCCTCGATCCTCGATCCTCTCCCCTACCTTGATGATGTCGGAAAATTTTTGGCCTTCAACCTCTAATAATACTGTGGGTCTAGAGCTCGGACAAAGAACCTGTTCATTTGTTCTTCTTCTAAAGCCGGCCTGACCTTATCGACTTCTGATCTCCAATGAGTAGCATACTCGCAGGATGTCTATGTGGGTTTCTTCTTTAGATTCTGGATGTAGAATACATCTTGCGCATTCTCTGTGTTGAATCTAAATTTGTCCATAAAATCGAACGCCATACCTACCAAATTCGTCCACTTCTTCGGCTCTTGGCTAATGTACCAAGATAGAGCATCCCCTTTCGGACTTCTCATAAAGAGCTTCATGCGAATCTTTTCATCTCTTCCGACTCCGACCAACTTATCACAGTATGTCCTCAAATGGACTCTGGGATCCCCTGTTCCATCAAACATTTCAAACTTGGGAGGTTTGTACCCCTCAGGAAGTTCGACATCTGGCTGAATGCAAAGTTCCTCATAATTCAGCCCCTCAATACCTTTGTTTCCTTCAACACCCTGGACTCGGTTAGTCATCTTCTTGAGTTCTGCTACGAGGTTCTTGATAAGAGAGTCTTTGTCATCAGACTCAGATGTGCTTGAAATGGGTTGAGTATGATGCGGCACAGTTTCAACATAAATGGGGTTTTTGTGATGAGGGTAAGAATGGTCATTTATGGAGTTTAGTAGTTTAGGGATGAGCAATGGGGTGTTACTTGAAGTGTGGCATGTGTTGCAGTGGTAATGGGGAGCGAGTTGATTTTGTGGTTTCGAGATGTTTGGAGGAGGTGTGGGGTTTTTAGTGTTGGGAAAGTTGACATCTAGGGTAGTGAGGGAAAACGACAAGCTTGCCAAATTCTGAACTTGGTCCAGTTCTTCCTGAAAATTCAATAACTTTTGTTCAAGCTGGGAGGAACTTTCCTTGGAAACCTGAATACCCTGAGAAGTCTCTACCCTTTCAACTGAACTCTCCTTCCTGATGTTGCTCAAGTCTTCCATTTTTTCCTTGTTCTTGTTTCTGATAGGACTCGGAGGAGGAAGAGGTGGAGGGCCCTTGGATCTCATAGAGTATGATGATGTTGCCAGAGTGCACTAACTAACCTTTTGGGGAGGGGAATAAAACAAAAGTAAAAACAAAAAAAGGTAACAAGTTAGTCAAGGGTTATACGAAGAAAACGTTGCAATATTTAAACACATAGTGTAAGAATATAAATCGTGTCCTAATTTGGGTGCCTCTTTATGCCCGAGGTAGGCCTAGCGACAAGTTGATTTGGAGAACTTATAATGCTGAATGCCTAATTTTATTGATAAAAATAAGACGAATCTCAAAACGACACTAAAATTACAGAAAGTAAAATATCACTAATGGCCATTGGCCTTATTACATTCTAAAGAAAAAGAAAAGACTCCTAACTACTTGGTCCCAGAAGGACCTTCCCCAGACTCGGCATCTTTAGCTCCATCGAACAGCTTTACGAGCTCACGTAGTCCCAACAGCAAATAAGCTCTAGCCAAATGTCCTCCTTTATTTCCCTCAGCATTCTGGCAGTTTTCGATCCTCTGGATGAACTTCTTTTCCAACTCTACTAAACCCCGCTCCAAATACCCCAGTCGCTTATTGGTGCTGACAGCCATATCTTTTCATTCTTCAATCAACTTCTGATGTGCTTCTTGAATTTCCTGATGTTCGCTTTCGCACTCTCGAATCCTCTTGTGCAATTGGTTGTACTTAATCTGTACTTCAGCCTTTTCGTCGATGACCCTATGACCTCGGACGGACCCGAGTGTCCCAACCCAACATGATCGTCTTCCAACCCACTTGGATAGTATGGGGTATAACCAGCATGGTATCTGTCTGGTTCTATGGAATCCTCCATGATGATTTTGCAGTGCCACATGTTTTTATCTTGACACTTGTATGGGCTATCGTCGTCTTGGAAGTTGGCCCTGAAGTGACTCATCTTGTCAACCTTTGGTATGACCTGCTTTCTTCCTGCCTGTCTCATGACTCGGAGAAGGACATAGGGATAAGTTCCTCTCAGACCAATGAATATAAGAAATGGTGCGTCCCGAGATCGGATGATGAACTCTTCAGTAGGGAACCATTCGAACATCCACTGCACTTTGTCTTCCTTCAGATTTTCAAACAATTCTACCCACCCTTTAGCATCTTCTGGTTGAGCAAACATGTTAGGCATATAGTTCATTCGCCTTGGCTGATGGAAGGCGATATGACCATCCCAGTCTCTGCGCAAAATCTCTTGCCGATATTCACCCTTTTGGAGGTGCTCCATGAGCCAAAGTTGGAGTAGTAAGTTACAACCCTCAAAGTGATTGGCCCCTTGTTGGTAGTTTTTTAGGGCTCGGTATATCTCTATGACAATCGTTGGTACTATGCTAAAAGGCTGCCCGCCAATCCCTTCCATTAGAGTCTTGGTGACCATGGCTAGTCTGGTTTGGATCCTATCCTTCTTTATAAGAAATACTATCACCCCAAAAAGCAGAACGTAAAGACAAAGACCCTTCTATAGATATGCCCCAATGAGGTGAGGACAAATTCATCTAGGTAAGTGTGGTAGGACATGCTACGGCCATACCTCTCGTACAGATAGTCGAAAGGAATGTAAGAGTCCTTCAAACAGGTCAAGTTCTAGGTTTTTCTTTAGTCCCATCATCTTGAATAAACCCCTGCCCTTGCAATTTTCTGGCATAAGCAAACCTGGAGTCTCCCAAGGAATACCAGCTAACCCTCATATTTCCTCGAGCAAAGGTGTCATTTCAAGGTCCCGGAAGCGAAACACAGATCTGCCGCTATCCCAGAATGAAGTTGCAGCCTCTATGATTTTATTGTCTGGTTGGATTTCCAAAAGAGAAGGCAAATTTCCCAAATATTTGCGGACGAGAGTCTGATCAGTGGAGTGAAGGTCTTCCCACCAACTTAGCAACATTGGGTGAATGTTGGTTACCATGCCGAATCTGGGGACTTCATGCCTTATTTTCTGCAAAACAAAATGTTAGGCCCTTATCTCCACCAGACTCGACTATTTAAATCAATAATTAGCATAAGACGCATTTACTTCTCCGAATAAATGCACAGACGTGGTAGTGTCCGTTTGGGTTCCAAGGAAACCCAGTGGACTTTGGACAAGTCTATCTTAAAGAGCCATTATGTGAACAACATAACTGACTCGACTAGGTTTGACAGTGATGCATGCACATTTGAACAGAGTAAGGCTTCTATGGGGGTATTAGACCGGTATCCTTGAGCGGACAACTCAAGAGGGAAAGGCACGGAACCATCGACTGCACCGCGGATCGACTGGTTTTATCGTAAATACGCCTTTGCCAAATATAGGGGGTGACAATATCAGAAGGGCACAACCACTCATTATAAGCGTTGATATGGTATTTGTTTGGCACGATTGGAATATGATTTTGAGGATGCAATTACAAGAATGAAACAAATTTTCACGTATTTGCACGTTCATAAAGTAATGATTACAATAAATGATCATAATTACAACAGTATTGAAGGAAAGCGGTAAAAGAAAACATTAAAGAAAAAGAAACAAAAAGCCAAGTCACTTTCGAAGTAGAAGAGAGATAAAGGCATTAAATAAAAGCAATAAAGTCACAAATAACATGAAATGGTAAAAGCCTAAAGAAGTCCCCAGCAGAGTCGCCTTGCTATCGACGCCTCCTTTTTCTAAGGAGAAATCGGGCTTGTGACATTTGGGAGGACAACTCGTTCCCTTTTGGGAATTGGGTTTGGATTGAAGAGTCGCCACCTAATGATTAAGTGCATTAGAACACTATAAGGGTTTGAGCTTGAAGAACCAGAGTTTGGGTAAGGGCTAAAAATTATCTCGAGGGGAAGGTGTTAGGCACCCCTCAAGATCCACTAGTGTGGTTGTCGGCCATGTCATATTGTGACTTCAAATAATCAAGTAGGCAATTAAGGGCTCAAATAGAAAGGGTTCACATACAATATTGCAAGTAAATTGAAACTTGAGAAAGGTAAAGAAGGCAGAAATTTTGTGAAAAAGACTTGCATAATTCTACAAAGATAGATGAAAGAAAATAACAGGAGGGAGGTCCTAGGTTTATGATTAATATGGATCACATCAATACAATATCCAGCAATCACTCCTTGGAAGAGGGGTTGCACGTGATATTAGCGCATCAGTCATTATATCCATATCTACCCTTTCCACCCCGTTAAGGTAGTAAAGCGCGTAATGGTATCATTACTTATTGCATGCTATTACCCGCCCTAATCCTATCAGTCTCGGAGGTAGTGAGACTACTAATCCTAAAGAAGGGGAGTTGGGGCTTTTTAGGCTTTCAAAAGGACAAAATGTCTAGGCGACAAGCAAGAACACATAAAAAGTGAGGGGAAAACACATAGCAATTAAGGCTCACACAGGCCTCCTCACTTAAAGGAGCAAATATAGCATAACTTCAGATACTAGTTTGGTTTGAATTAAATAAGGCATAGGATAGGCTAATTCATCACATATTTTCCAGATGAGGAGTCCGAATTAGCCCTGACTAGATGTAGTTATCAAAACTGATACAGTTAATCAATTACATACTGGCTTGCCTAAGTGAAACTTATAGGCAGGATATCTAACAATGTAGAAGTATACTGATTTTAAGGAAAAGTTTTACTGATTTTAGAAAAAGGATCTGTAGATTTTAAGACTGGTTTTAGATTCAACATGAGGCTGGTTCAGTTAATCTGATCCTATAGGCATGATTTCTAAGTGTCATTGATTTTAACAGTTGCAATAATCCTAAGACATGATCTCTAAATTAATTGATTATTATTAAGCCTAAAGTTGTTTGCCTAGTGGCGTATACATGCAGAAGTACCGAAAGACCTATAGGCATGCTTTCTAGATGCTGAAATGCAGGATTATAAAAGGTCCTATAGGTAGATTTTCTAAATGCAAAATGCATAGTTGTAAAGGTCCTATAGGCGGGTTTTCTAAGTGAAATATATGTAGAATCCAAAGCAAGATTTTTATGAAAAATACAGAATCTAAGGCAGGATCTCTATATAAAAAGTATTGGAAAATGCAGAACTTGACATGATTTACAGAAAAGTAATACCTGATGAGCATTATATCTACCCTTGTGCATACAATAAGTAACCCTCCCCCAATTTTTACTGTATACCCCATAGTTATTACAGCTTGAAAGAATCAGAAAGAAGGGAAAGTGAAAATTACATCAGAATATTCCAGCTACATCTAATCAGCCTAACTCTGACTCAAAGTCCAATAATATGAGATAAACTAACTTCTAGGATCAGATTTCCAAAATACTTTCCCATATTTGGGGTGTGTCAGAGTTCCCAAGAGCCTCGAAGGGACTCATGGCAGTGCTTACACCCCAAAACATTTCAGAATCAAGAACATAGTGCAGTGTGGAAAGGCCAACTCTCAGATGTCCAAGTTCAGAGGGAACTCAAGGTCCCAAAGCAAGGCTCATAAGAGAGGGGCATAACTTAGGATTCTAAGAATAGGTGTTAATGCACAAAAGGGGAAGGGAATCAGGGAGAGACAGGGCAAGCTAGTGGTCATGCCCAGCAATTGGGATGCTGGCACACCCCTGACAAGCCTGCCAGTCAAGTATTGAGAGTTAGGATCCATTATGGATCAAGCCAAGGCCTGGACAGTAATTAGGATACTGTCAGGCCAAGAGCTTAACTTAGCACATAGAAGGGAATAAGGGTAGAGGATTCATAACAGAAACAGAAGCAAAGAAAGGAGATATAAAGCACAAATCACAACATATAATCAATAAAGTAAACAAGAAGCCTGAAGCTGTAAAGTAAACACATAGGGGGTGAAGCAGAATATTTAAACATAAGACATACCAGTTTCAGAGAAATTAAGCAAGCAAAAGTAGCCTTGAAAAAATCCAAATTGCAAACAGCATTTCCAAAAGATCTCAAGTAAATCAGGATTAGAAAACAGAATTGCCCGAAAAGTGAGTTTAGTGTGTGAGTGGTGTATTTTCGTGTGTTTCTGATTATGAGAGAATTGACTTTTTTTAGAAAGATGGAGGACTAGGCCCTTACATAGTTTTTTTGAAAACAAGCAATGCAGGCAAAGGGTGTAGAAACATGGAAACCAATCAGTTAGTATCAATTAAGATAACTGGATTCCTTTAATTAAGGGGTCTAGTTCAAATGGCTAGCCAAGATGGAATAAGGAAGAAAAATCAGTTTACTAAGGCCGATTAGGGTAAGGAAACCCTAACAGTGCACAAATAAGGTCAAGTACATAGTTGGTAGTTAAGGGAAGTAAAAATAAGGTATCAATTTGAAAAACTAGTCAAAAGGATTCCTTTAATTAAGGGGTCTAGTTCAAACGGCTAGCCAAGATGGAATAAGGAAGAAAAATCAGTTTACTAAGGCTGATTAGGGTAAGGAAACCCTAACAGTGCACAAATAAGGTCAAGTACATAGTTGGTAGTTAAGGGAAGTAAAAATAAGGTATCAATTTGAAAACTAGTCAAAAGGATCCCGGATCCAGTTGTAGTCACAAAGAACCTCAGGTAATTAAGGAAAGAATAATTCAAACGTAGGTACCGAATCACATGAGAGATACAAAGACCAAGTATTTAAGGAAAACATCATAAGCCTAGGATTTTTACACAAAAGGATGAAAATAAACAGCCAGTAGAGTGAAAGAGATTCAATCGAAAGAAATATTGAACCACTAGCATGATTAAAGAGATTTCAAAACCAATTCTTGGTGAAATCTTTTGAAAGGGAAGTTTGCCCTCATATATAAAGCATACCGTTCAAACAAAAGAAGAGCTTAACAATGAAAATTTAGAATCACAGGCAAGTAGGATTTTGAATTCAGTTCCAAGCTCGCAGTGAGTCTGGAAACCTAGGGCTCCAAAGTTAAACCCCAGTGCCATCCACCCAAAGAAAAACCCCTAAATTTTAGGGTTTCAAATAGAATCAGGGTGAGAAATCATTCAAATTCATTGAGAGAGGCAGGCATACACAAACAGAAGCAAGAGAAACTACGAGTTTCAAGACAAAAGGTAGGCAAGAACATGCTAAGCAGGAATATCAATGAAACTTAGTAAAGTGAAGCAAAATCAAAGAGCACGAACACATAGCAAAAAAGTAAAGGACAAACAACCTAGTTAACATGTGAACAAGGAACAACAAAAAGATCTTGCAAAATCAAAATAAGAAAACAAACTTGAGCATAATAAGAAAAAACAAGCACACATAAGAGAGAGCAAAAAAGTCAAAAAATATTTAAAGAAACTTTTTCCAGAAACCCTAAAAATCGGATTTGAAACGGTTTTGAGAAAGAAAATTTGGGAAAACCCTTAAAACATCAAGTAAGGACCAAACATGTCACAGATCTAAAAGAAATGAACAAGTAAAGAACCTTAGAAGGTTTAAAAATGGCAGAGAAGACCCTAGGATGAGAAGGTCTTGAGGAAAGTCGGATCCTGAGTCATAGAAACTCATATTGCTTTGAACATGCCAGAAAATGGCCGGAGAAGCCATGGATCTTAAATATCTGAGATAGATCTAAAGGAGACCATGGAAGTCAGGCCTCCAATCTTTGAATAGCTTAAGGTAGTGGTGAGGGAGAGTGAGCACAGGCCACCCATGGCCAGTATTGCCATGGATTCCGGTGGGAATAAGACGGGGATCGGTGGAATAGGGTTAGGGTTTCGGGTGGCGAGAGAGGTTTTTGGGAGATTAAGGGAGTTTAAATGAGGCGTCTTTGTGCAAATGAGTTAGGGCTAGAGGGGTTAGGGTTTTAAAAAAAGGAAAGGGCAAATCAGGGCCGTTGATCGAAATGATCAATGGCCAAGATTAAAAGAAAATTTGGACGGGTCTAAAAACGAGTTACGGGGTTGGGTTAAAAAAAATACAATTGGGTCGTTTAATTGGGTGGAATTGGGGTTTAATTTTGGGCTAAATTTGAAATGATAATGGGCTATATGTTAAATAGCCAATTTCTCCCTTTTAAATTTTTATAAAATAGTTAAAATATTTTTAAAAATAAATTAAAAGTACTGTCCTAATTAATAATATATAATCATTAATATAAAAATACTGGGAATGAATTTTTAACTGTAAAATTCTATTAATCGTAAGATAGGCTATAATTGCAATTATATGCAATTTAGTTTTAAAAATGCCAAATAAATTTATAAAAATATGCAAAAATCACCTTAATTATATTTTGGTATAAATATGAGAATGGAAATAAAGTATTCACCAAAATGATAATTTTGGGAATAATTATTGGATTTTGCATTGTTAAAATAGACAATAAATTGATATTAAAAATCTTAAAATTTGGGAAAAAATACTAAAACTCTTGGGCATGCTTATATATGCAGATAAATGCTATTTTGAAGTTATTTTGGGTATAAAAATATATAGGGGAAAAATTGGGTATCAACACACCGCAGATGCAGTCAAAGTTTCGCAGATGCGGTATCGCACCTGAGATGACTT
Source organism: Nicotiana glauca (assembly GCA_026770625.1). Taxonomy (NCBI): domain Eukaryota; kingdom Viridiplantae; phylum Streptophyta; class Magnoliopsida; order Solanales; family Solanaceae; genus Nicotiana; species Nicotiana glauca. Next base: position 82,186 of record MU738700.1, on the reverse strand, counting down.
TTCCCCAGGTGCGATTTTTGGAAAGTTGGGCAAAACTGCAGATGCGGTTAAATATTTGCAAAAGCAGAACCGCTTCTGTGGTCACTATTCCGCAGATGCGGAAACTGGGCAGAAAGTCCAATTCCAATAGCTTTGTAACAGTGATTTCCCAGGCCCGTTCAACCTGATTTTTTGCTTAATTGCGGTGTTTTGAATTGCTTAACATGATTTTGGTACCCGACTAACTTTGTTTTGATTTTGTGTAGGTGCTTTGAGTTAAAATGGACCCAAACATAAGCGGACAACAACATGAAATTAAAGAAGAAGTTGAGGAACCGTATGATGAAACACGCTTCATGTCAGCTGCCTGTGAGCGTAGATATTTGGATGACTTCATCAACAAAAGGATAGTGCTTGAAAAGGGGATTAATGAAGAAAAATTGGCCGAGAAGCTCCCTGATTTCTATGCTCGTCTCCATATAACCGGATGGCCATGCTTCATTCCCACTCCATGCAAAGCTATTGGGGAGTGGGTTCGTCAATTCTACGCCAACCTCAGGCGCACAGATTTTGACAACTCACAAATCATCATCAGAAGAAAATTGGTCAGGTTTGGGATAGAGCAAATAAATGACACTCTTGGAATTCCCAACTATCCAATGGAGCCGGTGAACGAGAAAGATCATTGTGAAAATGGGGAATGGCTTGTCTCCAAACTCTTCCCTCCTAGCCTGTGAACCAAATGGGGAAACAGGAGAAAAGGTTTGAGATCAATGGACTTCACTGCTGAATAAAAAATGTGGATGTACATCCTTTGCAACAGGGTGTCTCCTTGTGGAAATATCTTAGATGTCTCCTACACCAGGGCATTGATCATTGCATGCCTCCTGGATAACATTCATGTGAATGTCGGGTACTATATCCTGTGGGAGCTGAGATAGTATCTGCGAGACAAGGATGCAGGGATGATGTTCCCTTCACTGATCTCACACCTATGCACGAGAGCAGAGGTTGAGGTGCATGGCACCGATCGTTAGCTACCAGTTGACAAACCTTTTCACCCACTGAGAGTGATAGAAGAGGGTAGTGAAGTCAAGAACAAGAAGAGGAAATCACCACCACGACTGCTGGTTCAGAGTCATCTTCACAGGCAGCTGCACAGGGACCATTCAGGATACTAAACTCCGAGCTTGCATCTATTCGAGAGTTAATGTCACAGCTTTCGAGTGGGCCTTTATCTTCCCAGCATGGGCTTTCATACTTCTCCAGGGACGAAATGCAGAGTTACTTAGAGGCACAGAAGAGCCAGAAAGATTCTCTTGAGAAGATGGCAGCAACAGTGACCAGACATGAGGAAGCTTACGGCACTTTGGCCAAGGCCCATGCTGATCTTCAATCAGACTTCGAGAAGGAGAAGAAGAAGAACAAGAAGAAAGGCAAATTCATGATAAAAATGTGGAGAGGCATAAAGTCCATTTTCAAATGGGGAAACCCAGGCAAAAAGATACCAGTGGCGGCCAAAGATGATAGCGAGGAATATTCCTTCATGTTAGAGACTGCTGGTGATGGCAGTGATGATGATGCTGAGCAGACTGATGATGATGAGGCTACGAGCGATGCACAGTATTGATCTGTCGTCCTCACATAGTCTGCTAGTCTGATGCAGAGCTCAGAGAGACCCTCAAACTGTTTATGCTTTATATTTGATATTGTGCAGTGAGGACAGTGCAATATTTTAAGGTGGGGGTGTGGTTGTAGGAGTATACTTATTCATACTTTGGTATTGGTGTGCCCTTGCCGGGCTTATTTTGTTGCTATGGATATTGTGCCCTTGCCGGGCTTATTATTGTGCTGTTGTGGATATTGTATGCCCTTGCCGGGCTATTTTGTATAGCAAGTGCTCTTGCCGAGCTTGGTGTGATTAGTCTATTTCTATTTTTCTTTCATTATTTATTTTCTTTAGTAGATTGTTGTTATTAGTATTAGTGCTTTTATTTTAGTATCTTTTTTTAGTAGTTTTATTTTCTTTTATTTTTATTTCCTTAAATACTATTTCCTTGGATTTTCTTCATGCTACGGTTCTTTCCCAAGGAACATTTTTAAGTGAACCGAGTAACTTTTCCCTATGATAGATGGCGTGACAACTTTTAAGGAAATTAGTCTTGTTTTGCTAGGAGGAGACTTTTGGATTATTTGGTACTAATAAAATTAGTCTCTTATATGTGAAGTGTGAATTAAGTATACCCCTCCGAAATTATGGTTTTGAACTAAAACAAACAAGTTGCATGGTGAAGAATAATTTTTGTGATAAATTTTTGACTCTTTTAGTGACTCTTTGCCCACTAGTTCGAATAATATTGCTCTAGACATTCTTATTAGAAAATGATTGATCCGTCTTGATTAATTCATGTGCCACGTGTGTTAGTGTTTGTACAAATAATTCTTGTGTTTACTTCTATCATCTAGAACTTGCCAGGTTGGTTTTTCAATGCTAATGATAGTATGTTTAGGTGGAGGGATATGGTCTTAGGCATTTTTTGTTTTATTTGCAAAACCTCTTTAGCCTTTCAAGCCAACCTTTATAGAAATAATATAACTAGTACTCTATTTGAGCCTTTAAATCTTTTCTTTGGCCAACTCATTATAAATCTTTCCCCTTTTGTAAAATAATTTCCTCTTTTGAACCTGTCCCTCCTTGAACATTGAGAATGAGGCTAAAAGCCTAAGTTGGGGGTGTGGTGTCAAAGTGAAAATTGGTACGGTTGTACATTGAGTGTTGGATCATATACCTCAAAGTGTTTGTATTAAATTATTCAAGCTCCAAAAAGAAAAACATGTATATAAAAATAAAAATAAAAAAGAAAAATATTTGTATGTATATAAATTATGGAGCCTTGAAGAAAATTAGAGAGGTATTTAAGGTGGTTCTACATTGGAAACTAGATGCCAATGAGGCTATGTGGTTTGAAAAGAAACATAGTGCAAAAAAATGAAAAATGTGAGTAGTGTTCAAGAAGGGTGAAGTCAGGGTGAAGTCACTTGTATCCAAATGCTTATCCGACCCTTCCCTAAACCTACATTACAAGCTTAAAAATCCCTTATGGGACCTCCAACTGAACATTCTTGAATAGGCGATGAATTAAAATAAGGGCAAACTTATGGTATGAGATGTTGTAACACTTGAAATTCTTTGTGAGAGTGAGTGTTTTTATAAAATTTGTCCCTTATGTTGTATTGTAAATATAGTAATTTTAGGACTTTCTTTCTTGTGAGGGCACATGAATTAGGAAGGATTGGTAAAATGGAGTAAATTGAGCATATGTAGTGGACTATTGCTTTTGAGTCACTTCTTGAGGCTTATTCTTGTCACTTAATTGTTTTTGCTCCCTTGCACATTCTTGAAGTTGTTTTTAAATGAGGGAGTCATTCGGAAAAGTTACACATACTTGAGCCTAGTTATTAGTATCAACCAAATCCATAATTATAGTGCTTAAATTGAAGAATGTGATATGTAAATAATAGCAATACCACTTGTGTTTTAAATGGTAAATCCTCATTGAAATGTTGGTTTTGATTTGCTTGAGGACAAGCAAAAGCTTTAAGTTGGAGGTGTTGATGAGTCGTGATTGTACCACTCAATCTAGTCTCTTTTCCTTAGCTTTTATGTCCTTTAACTATAATATGAGGTCGTTTATGGTGTGTATTGTTAGATTTTCAGGTAAATGATGCTACGACGCGATTTGAATTGAATTAAAATGGAATTGAGTAAAAGAGGATGAAAATAATACAAAAGTCTCCAGTGATTCCACATCTACGGAAGAGTGGTCACAGAAGCGACCTCGCATCTGCGGAAGTAAGCACGCATCTGCGGAGCTGGACAATTTCTCGGGAACTGCATCTACGATTGGATTTTTGCTTTTGTGTTGGCGTATCTACGCTTGGTGAACCGCATCTGCGGTGACAACATTTATTTGGATTTCCGCTTCTGCGATGAGAACTCGGCATCTGTGGAGATGCACCTGCGGTGATCCTTCCGCAGGTGCGGAAGTTGGGCATTAGACCTGGGCAAATCTGACATTTCTCAAGTTCTCAACCCCAAACCATTTTTATACTCGTCCAAGTAGATGTTTGGCATAATCTTTGGCTTATATTCAGCAGCACACACAAGAGAGAACAAGTTTTGGAAGCTAGGGTTTGCACACACACTTGGATCTTGAAGATTTGAAGCTTGTGGTTAAGGATTTCTTACCCATTTATATTTATTTCTTCATGTCCTTGCTGTATGTAATATTTATTTCCAACACTTGAATCTTTTTTATGGAAATACTCATATTTAAAGTGTGGATTAAATACCTTGTTGTGCTTATGTATTGAATGATTTTTATCCTTTTATGAAATGAGTTATTGTTACTTTAATTATTCTTGTTCTTTAATATTTTCAAAGGGATTATCTAACCCTAGGACTCGCCCATTTACTCCGAATTAATTTTGGAAAAGATAATTTGGGGTTGGGAAAGATTAATTAACAAGAATTTGAGGTGTTAATCCTCATTTTATATATTCTACCTAGGGATAGGATTGAACTACTTGTAGCCATATCCGGGAGTGCTTAATCTCTTAATTTTTTTAGGTATAATTTAATTAGGAAGTCTTTTTAGTCTTCGAAAGAAGCTAATTAAGAATTATTACACGTGGCTAATTAACATAAACTCGCTCATATTTGTAAAATCATGAAATAAATTGGATCGTTACTTGAGTGTAATTTTCGATGCAACCATACTTGTAGCCATTGATTATTTTACTTGCTTTCTAGGTTAGTTTACATTTCTGCATTTAGATATAAAACATTTTCAAAAACCAAATTCATATTGTTTGGCATTGCGCGATAAGTGATAATTTTCTTATATTCCTAATCGCCTCCACATTGTTCTTTGTGGGATTCGACCTCGACTCATAGTTGGGTAAATTATATTGCATACGACTGTGTCCATTTACTTTTTAGTAGTGGATTTGGATGTCACCAATATTCTTGCCTTAAGGTTCCTTATCAAAAGGCTTACACATCTTAGTATACACATGATCTGCTGAATACCTCGTATTTATCCATCATAAGCATGATGCAGAAATTGGGTTCCTCTGACTCAACTCTTCCATAGCCGCATTCAATCCCTTATCAACCGTCTTTCTAAATGTAGGTATCGATGTATTACGAATAAGATGAAGAAATTGAGTTCTTACAGTTGAGCTCTACCACACGATCTAGAGTAAAAAAAAAGTGACAGTCCTAAATACACTATAGTCTCTTGCTTATAAGTGTGGTGCTCGACACACACATAAACAAGACTCTACTAGACACAGCTTGTAGACTCCCTAGGACAGAATTGCTCTCATACCACTTTTGTCACGACCCAAACCGATGGGCCGCAACGAGCACACGGTACCTTACTCAACGGAGTACCAACATAACATATCTTTTCATGTCATACTATCATAGATAACTGAGCCAGAAGGTTGCCGTGAGATAATTAGAATACAATATGTGATACCAACTTATACATAATACATACAGGCCTATAAGGCTAAAATAACCACTTGTACACTGAACATACGCCGACAAGGCAATACAATCTTTTACATACATGACATATGTTTACAAGCCTCTAAGAATACATAATTTTCATAAAGGTCGGGATAGAGTCCCGCCATACCAAATAATACACATCTAAATCATAATAACCAAACAAGCAACTCCAAAGCAAATAGAGCGCACCAAAATCTTTCGCTGAGCTGATAGTCTACTTGGAGGACTCTCGACCTGTCTATCGGGACCTACGTACAGTGCCCCCAGAAAAAAAGGGACGTCAATACAAATAATATACCGAGTATGTAAGGAATGAAAATCAATAATAATAGACATGAGAGAAACATGGAGTAAAAGACTCGACATGTACGTTTACATAGCTCTGTGAATCATTTCATTTTTATAATGTCATTCATATGCATATAAATGTCATACCATGCATGGATATATGTGTTCATAACATCATCAAACCTCTGAGAGCAACCCATCATATTATTTTGGCTACTGTGGGCAAATCATAAACGTATACCAGCTGATCAGGTAGTGGTACGTATGTAACGTAGTAATCTTTTCCCATATCCCATATACATACATACATACATACATACATACATACATACATACATACATACATACATACATACATACATACATACATACATACATACATACATACATACATACATACATACATACATACATACATACATACATACATACATACATACATACATACATACATACATACATACATACATACATACATACATACATACATACATACATACATACATACATACATACATACATACATACATACATACATACATACATACATACATACATACATACATACATACATACATACATACATACATACATACATACATACATACATACATACATACATACATACATACATACATACATACATACATACATACATACATACATACATACATACATACATACATACATACATACATACATACATACATACATACATACATACATACATACATACATACATACATACATACATACATACATACATACATACATACATACATACATACATACATACATACATACATACATACATACATACATACATACATACATACATACATACATACATACATACATACATACATACATACATACATACATACATACATACATACATACATACATACATACATACATACATACATACATACATACATACATACATACATACATACATACATACATACATACATACATACATACATACATACATACATACATACATACATACATACATACATACATACATACATACATACATACATACATACATACATACATACATACATACATACATACATACATACATACATACATACATACATACATACATACATACATACATACATACATACATACATACATACATACATACATACATACATACATACATACATACATACATACATACATACATACATACATACATACATACATACATACATACATACATACATACATACATACATACATACATACATACGCGTATATAACACCATCTAATCATGGCTCAATTAAATGAATGCAATGCATGAGAAATACGTCAGTAAAATCTTTCGGAGTGTACAAGACCATTATGCCTTTGATTAATATCCTGAAGTAAACTTTTTCAACTTACATATTTTTCTGAGACCCATGAATAGATGTTAGAATAATATGACACATGGAGAATCAAGAACATAAATATCTCTAGCATTTCTATGAATAGAGTCGTTTTTGAAAACTGCGTATTTGCTCATTTCATTTGTGTCGTATATATCATGCCAAAATAAATAATGGATAGCCTTAACATACCTGGAGTAGGAAAAAATCCGTATGATATTCTTGGAAAAGGTTGCACCGTATTCTTTTAGAATCGCAAAATCTCACATTGCTAAGGTGCTAAGAAATCTTTTTGGAATTGTTTCATTTCAAGATTAGGGTCTGTTCTTGTTGGAGTGAGCTCCAGATTGCCCTTTTTCGTTAGCTTTATATGAAACGATCTCATCTCAAGAAATGATATGCATTTCGGAAACCTATAGACGGGCTTCCAACTATGTTTCTAAATCTATCAACCGTGATAAAAAGTTTGAATTTGTGCCAAAGTGTTTGCTTAGTTCTGCTTCAAACTGTTGATGGCTACTTAGTTTGGAACTCTTCGTGAAAAATATTTGTAATAATTGCCTCCTCTCATATTGCTTTACCTTTTCAATATTGGTGGATTATTTACTGTTACTAGTTATAAATATTTAGAGAAAAGGTCCAAATTTACGTTAGCTTCATATGTATGGAATCATGAGAGCTTTGGTAATTCTTTCAAATTGTTGGAAGAATAATATCTTTTTAATTTGTTAAAGTTATGTAGCCTTTTAAGGCTTCTCTTTTAACTAATTGCCACCTACTAAACAAGGGTGGGGATTTTAATATTATCCAATAATTAATTAACTAACTAGGTAATATCCCGCTATTCAGTAATTAACTAATAACTCGTATAATTAAGAATTGCCTCAATACAGTTTATTTTTAATAAAGCAAAGGCTCATGCTCTCTCTCACAACGCCTTTCTCAAGCAACTTCTCAAGTTGCCTTTGAAGCTCTTTTGTCTCTTCTGGATTACTCCTATAAGCAGTCCTATTTGGGATTTGTGATTCAGGCACAAAATTAATTTGATACTTAATGCCACATAAAGGTGGCAATCCATTAGGAATATCTTTAGGAAAGACATCTTCAAAATCCTGCAAAAGAGAAGAAATACTACTTAGCAAAGAAGAAGTTAGTAACTTAGAATTAATCAAAGCTTCTTTGTAAGTAAGTAGTATTATGGGCAACCCTTCTTTTCTTGCATTCAAACACTCTTTGACTTTTATATAGAAACTTTCTTTTTACTTTCCTTTGCCTCTTTCCCTCACCAAGACTTTCTATTTTTTCACTCAAACACCTTTTTATCTCTCTCAAATTGATGCCCTCTCTCTCTCTCTTTCTCTCGACCATCTCTCTTTTTTTCTAACCCTTAGCCTCCTTTCTTTTCTTTTCCTTCAAGCTCATTTTTAATCATTCCCCTTGGTTTTCCTATTATTTCCCTTAATATCTTCTGATCTTCAAACACTTGAGAAGGAGATAAAGGTGCAAGAGCAAATTTCCTGCCATTAAGCTCAAGAGAATATCTATTCTTCCTTCCATCATGAAAAATATTCCTATCATACTGCCAAGGACGACCCAGTAAGTTATGACAAGCTTGCATAAGGATTATGTCACAAGGAATATCATCCTCATATCTGCCAACATTGAATGAAATCATGCATTGTTTATTTACCTTTAGTTCATCACTATCATTTAACCATTAGAGTCTATAGGGAGTAGGATGTTTAATGCATGCAAGTCCCAATTTTTCCGTAAAGTATGAACTTATCACATTAGTATAACTACCACTATCAATGATCATAGAACACATTTTTCCTTTTATCCCACACCTAGTATGAAATATATTCTCCCTTTGTTCTTCACTATTGCTTCCTAAATCGATAGTTATAATCCTCCTAACTACCCAATTATTTCATCATTAAAAGGTAGTTCTACTTCATCTTCACTCACACGTCTCTCCTCTTCCTCACATTTATTACTCTTGTATTCTCAACTCATAATCTTCCTAGACACCCCAATCATACCAGTATAAGGCAGTTCTACATCATCTCCATCACTTACATCTCCCTCTTCTTCTTCTCACTCACTTTTTTCACTCTCATATCCCCCATCTTCTCTAAGAATGATGTTTCTTCTACTTGGAAATTCATGAATCATATGTTCCTTCCTTTACATTTATGACATTGAATAGAACTAGAAGGCGTAGAGGGTTTAGGGTTAAAGGTTTTACCTCCCTCTTTGTTCTCAAATATGCCTTTACCCTTGTCTTCTTGAGGTCTAGAAGAACTATGCATCTCTTGATTCGATCATGGTTTCTTGGAGATGGTGTTTGACCGACCTTTCCACGAGCTAGTTTGCTTTTTTTATTTATTTTGCTTTTCTACCTTTACAGACAAATCAACTAACTCATCTCTTGTTACATATTGGTGTAATTCTACTACATCAGCTATTTCCTTATTTAAACCTGTCACGATCCAAAATACCGGTCGTGATGGCGCCTATCACATTACTAGGAAAGCCAAACCAACTATCAAACCACAACCCATTTTCATTTAATAAATCATTTGCTAATATAGTTCACTACAAAAAAATAGAATTAGCTATGAAAGTCATCGCTAAAATGCTCATTACTAGCAGAATCTTTTGATAATACGTCGCTAAATAAGATTAGTGACGAATTTTTCTGTTTAGCTATAGATTTTGTCCGTCGCTAAACCCTGGTTTTTTTAGTAGTGGTTAAATTACCAATAATTTCGAAATTAGCAAAACCCGAGCCCCGGACCCACTTCTCAAAACTCAAAAAATTTTACATCAACGGTTTTCTTATCTCCCCACGAGTTTATACATATAAAGAACACCAAAATCGGAGTCCAAATGGCCCCTCAAATCCCAAATCAAAGCTCCAAAATTCCAAGCCCTAGCTATTCCATTTTTAGTTCAAGTTTTACATTAATTTCTAGGTAGATTTCACAATAGAATCAAGTATTGAGTCCAAAATTCTTACCTCCAATCGTTCCCCTTTGAATTCCCCATTCAATCTCTTTCAAAAAAATCTCAAAATGATCAACTATGGGTGAAAATAGACCCAAAATTGCGGACAAGACGACTTAAAAACATTCTGCCCAGGCTTGATTTTTCTTCTTCATGAACGCGGTCAAACTCTCGCGTTCGCAAATCACAAACTCGCATTGACCAAATTTTGCTCTATGCGAACGTGACATGCAGGACGCGAACGTGATGCTTCCTCCACCTACACCTTCGTGAACGCAAACACCCCTACGCGAACGCGATGAACAATTCACCTTGGCGCCATATGACCCAATTCCTTATACGCGATTGTGAGCATGTGATTTTTGCTTCACATAAATTACTCCAAAAGAATTCTCGAAATTAGATCTTTTATTTAATTATTTGTTATTTTAGGAATTATTGTAGAATTTTTTTGATTGTTTGCATATTTTTGTGTGTGTATTTAATTTTATTAATGCATTGAAAAATACAAAAAATATATTACAGCTGCATTTAGGATTTAATTGTATATTTTTAGATTAATTAGTACATTAATTTGTTTGAAAAATAGAAAAAATCATGAAAAATAGTCATGTTGCATTTTACTCTTTAATTTTCGAATTTTGATAATTTTCTTTTAATTTGGTATTTAATTCATTGTGATAATTATTATTTAGAGATAATTAAGTTAATTTGGTAGAATAATTTAGTTTAGGGGTTAATTTAGGAATTTAGGCTAGGGAATATGTTTACCTAACTAATTAGGAAGCTTCTAATAAGTGGTGGGGTTAGTAGTGCACTAAAAAAGTTTGAGGGGAAATTAATAAAATGGGAAAGGGGCATTTGTGAATAGAAAGGGCATTATTCTGCCGCCTATTTAGACAGAAGAGAAAAGAGAGAGACCTGAATCTTCATCTTCCTTACACCTAAGGAGAAAATGAAGAGACAAAAAAAAAAGAATTTTCCAGCAGCTAAAAATATTTTTAGACCTTTAAAAAAAATCCGCCGCTACACCCCTGCTTCTTCTTCATCCTTCTTCGTTACAAAAAAAAACTTAGTTTTCTTTGAAAACATCAGGATTTAGAGAGTTAAAGGAAAAATCATAAACACATATGAAATGGATAAAAACAAGTTTGAAATTCAAAAATCCAAACAAAAATTGGATCTGGAAATCACAAATTTTGAAAATAAAAGAGGAACTGTGTAATGATCTAAGCTCGATGCAAGGAAACTAAATAATAACAAAAGGAATAAGAATATTTTTTGGGATAATTTTTTGTTTATTTGACAAAAAGAAGTTAACTATTACAACTAATGAAACGAAATAACTCCTAAACAGACGCCATTGTTGCAGAACCTGAAGAAGAAAAGAAGAAGAAGAAGAAGAAGAAGAAGATCAGTGAGGGAAGAAAAGAGAAAGAATAAGGTAGAGAGAAGGGAGAGATTCGATGAAAGGAGGGAGAGAGTATTACTTCTGTTGAATGCCCTCTGCTGCCCGTCTTTAGTTGGTTATAACAACCTCTGTCGACGTGGCATGATCTAAACCATTGCACCTCATTAATCCAAAATCTAATCTCGTCCGTCCATTCCACAATTCAGTTACCCTCTTCCTAATTTCAGTTAGAGCTTACGCTATTCCTTCAGCTTCGAACCCCGCTGACAACAATCATTTAGGAATTTCTAAGGATCATTACATACCCCCCTGCTTCAATTAATCCTTGTCCTCAAGGATTGGAGTCGAAATCTGGAAACTTGTTCTTGATGAACTGGTAATCCTCCCACGTAGCATCTTCAGGTGGTAAATTTGACCATTGTATTAGCACTCGAACCACTGCAGCATTATTCCTTTTGATCAGTTGTCTTTGCAAGATGGCCACTGGTTTAACTAAAAATTGACCGTCTTCCCCAGTAATAGGCAGTGTGGTCTGGACTACCACTCTCTCTCCCACCTTTTTCTTCAATAAAGAGACATGGAACACAGGATGAACCTTGGATTCGGGAGGAAGATCCAATTTGTAGGCTACCATGCCCACTCTAGCAAGGATTTTATAGGGCCTATAATATTTAGAACTCAACTTTAGGTTTTTTTGTCAATGCAAGAGAGGTTTGTCTATAAGGCTGTAGCTTCAAGTAGACCATATCTCCCACCTGGAACTCTCATTCAGTTCTCCTTTTGTCAGCATAATACTTCATCCTTTCCTGTGCCTTGTTGAGGTTGTCCTTCAATAATTGTTGCATTTGTTGCCTCCTCAGAATTGTATCCTCAGCAGCTGGAACTACTATTTCTAATAAAGGCCCTAGTGATAACTGAGGGGGAGAGTAACCATATAGAGCTTCAAAAGGTATGCAACATAGGCTGGTGTGGAAGTTGGTGTTGTACCACCATTCTGCAGCAGCTAACCAATGTTCCCATTGAGATGGCCTGCTAGCTGTCATGCATCTAAGGTAATTTTCTAGGCATTTATTGACTCTCTCCGTCTGACCATCACTCTAGGGGTGATACGCAGTGCTGTAATGCATCTGTGTTCCCAAGAGTTTAAACAAGGACTGCCAAAAATTACTCAGAAATACCTTGTCTCTATCAGTGACTATGGACTCAGGAATACCATGTAAACAATGTATCCTTCTCCAAAACACCTCTGCTACTGTTGCTGTAGTGTAGGGATGAGCAAGGGCCACAAAGTGGGCATATTTGGTCATTATATCTACCACCACTAGGATCACTTCTTTATTGTGAGATTTTGGTAGTCCCTCTATGAAGTCCATGCTGATGTGGCTCCGGGCTTGATTGGGAATGGGTAGGGGTTGCAGCAACCCTGGATAGGCCATGTTCTCATCCTTGCTTCTATGGCAAACATCACAACTGGCCACATAGTCGTTGACCATCTGCTTCATTCTAGGCCAGTAGAATACCTGAGATAGTCTTTTCAGAGTTCCTAATTGTCCCGAGTGTCCACCTACTAGGGAGTCATGGAAGGAGGAGATCAACTGAGTTCTGAGGTTACCATTAGTTCCAATGTAGATCTTGCCTTTTCTTCTGAGTATGCTGGAAGTATAGTGCCAAATGCTGGGTCCTTGTAGTGTTACTGGTGCTTGGCTAATCACCTCTAAAGCTGTAGAGTCCCCTTCATAACTGTGAGTTATCTCCTGCACCCAAGAGGGAATGGGACACTGATGGCCAATAATGTTCCTTGAATGGGAGTTTCTGAATCCTCATGTTGCCTGGATAGGGCATCAGCTACCCTATTTTCTGTTCCTCTTTTGTATTGCACTTCATAATCTAACCCAAGCAATTTGGTTAAACCCTTCTGCTGTATAGCTAAGGTGACCCTTTGCTCTAAAAGGTACTTCAAACTGTGGTGGTCAGTTCTAACCACAAAGTGTTTATACTGCAGGTAATGCCTCCATTTATCCACTGCATTCAATAAAGCCATATACTCTTTCTCTTAGATTGACTTGCCCCTGTGCCTAGGAGACAAAACCTTGCTGAAATAGGCTATTGGTCGACCTTCTTGCATAAGAACAGCCCCAATGCCACTGTGACTGGCATCTGTTTCCACTATGAACTCTTTAGTGTAGTTTGGCAAGTCTAGTACTGGTGTAGAGGACATAGCCTTTTTGAGTGCTGCAAAGGCTAGCTCAGCCCCTTCATTCCACTTAAAAGCATCCTTCTTAAGCAGGTCAGTTAAGGGCTTGCATATAACCCCATAATTGGCCACATATTTTCTGTAATACCCTGTTAATCCCAAGAATCCCCTGAGTGCCTTTACTGTTTTTGGTCTGGGCCAGTCTAACATGGCTTGTATTTTGGAAGGGTCAGTAGATACTCCTTCTGCAGTTATAATGTGGCCTAAGTATTCAACCTTGTTTCTTCCAAAAGAGCATTTAGATTTCTTAGCAAATAGGGAATGCTCTTTTAATGTGTCAAAGACAGCCACTAGGTGAGTCACATGATCATGTTCAGATAAGCTATAAATAAGGATGTCATCAAAGAAGACTAACACAAATTTTCTTACGAAGGGCTAAAAGACCTGGTTCATCAAAGCTTGGAAAGTGGCTGGGGCATTGGTCAAGCCAAATGGCATCACCTTGAACTCATTGTGGCCTAGGTGGGTTCTGAAGGCTGTTTTGTACACATCCTCTAACTTCATTCTGATCTGATGGTAACCTGCTCGCAGGTCTATCTTGGAAAAGATCATAGCTCCACTCAATTCATCCAAGAGGTCATCTACAATAGGTATAGGATATTTGTCTTTAACTGTGATGTCATTCAACCCTCTATAATCCACACAAAATCTCCAAGTTCCATCCTTCTTTTTGACAAGTAAAGCTGGTGATGAGAATGGTGATTGACTATGCTGAATGATGCCATTGTTGAGCATCTCCTTAACTTGCCTCTCCAACTCATCCTTCTGATAGTAGTTGTAACTGTAAGGCCTCAGACTGACTGGCATGGCCCCAGGCTTGAGGGGAATGGTGTGATCCAGAGTCCTTATAGGAGGTAAGGTTTTAGGTTCAGCAAACACCTTAGAGTACTGTTGTAACACTTCTGAAATGGCTTCACTTATTGGCTCCTGTTCTTCTGCCCCAAGTGAATTCATCATGAACAGATGAGCTATCAAAGCTTGCCCTTTCTTCCACATTTTTCCCATGGTTCCACTAGAGATCATGCTTATCTTACCCTCTTCAGTGATACCATGCAATACCAATTTGTTGCTCTTCTTACCAATGGTAACACACATTTTCTCATGATCAAACTTGGTGGGATTATGCTTTTTCATCCAATTATTTCCCATTATCATATCACAGCCTCCAAGTGGAATAATTAGCAAATCCTCCTGAAATGGTCTACCTTGCATCTTCCATTGATAACTAGTGCAGATGGAGGTGCACATGACATAATTTCCATCAGCTACTGTGACTCTTACTGGAGGACAGTATTTAGCTTGGTAACCAGTTTCTTTAACTGTGGTAGCATCAATGAAGCTATGGGTACTGCCAGAATCAATTAATACTGTGAGCTTCCTGTTTCTTATGGTACCCCTAACCAAAATAGTGTTGACTCCCCTGTTGTCACCTGATAAGGCATTCATACACACAGCTTCCATCACTTCCTGCTCCAATTCCCCTTCAATCTCCAAGTCTGTGCTTGGCTGTTCTTCTGTTGCCTCATGGTTCTCAAGTTGGCCCTCTACTGTTCCTACCATGCAATTTAGCTACTTATTTTTACACTGATGACCAGGGAGGTACTTTTCTCCACACTTATAACACAAATGGTTGCTCTTCCTGTATTCATAAACCTCTGGGCTAAGTCTGAAGGTGTTTGGCCTGGGTGGTGCTGTAGTGGACACCTTGGGGCCAATAGGAGAGTTATCCACCAGGGAAGTTTTGGTCAGGGCCTTGGTTCTCTTGTGAGCAGCCTCTATAGCTTTCTCCTGCAATCTAGCTTGTTCCACAGCAAACCTCAGGGTCGTAGGCTTGAACAACTTTACCCCAAATCTAATTTCCTCCTTCAGAGCCCCAATGAAGCTAGAAATGAAGTGAGATTCATCTAGATGGGGGTTCCTTATTAGCATTTGAGCCTTTAGATCTTCAAATTTTCCTAAGAAGTCATCAACTGATCCTACTTGACTTAGCTTGTTAAATTACTCCACTATGTCACCCAACAATTCCCCTCCAAATCGTATAAGCAGCTCCTCCTTAAATTCAACCCAGCTCACTACCCCTCTACTTAGTACTAAGGAGTCGTACCAAGTGTCAGCTAGCCCATTAAGATAGAGTGCAGCAGCCTCTACCTTCAGATTGTCAGGAATTCTGTACAAATTCAAGTACCTTTCACATTTTCAAATCCACACCTTTGGTTCATGACCCTCAAAATAAGGCAACTCCCACTTGGAAGTGGGGGTTTGCACAGCTGCTAGAGGCCTGTTCTGCCTTAGTTCCTGGCCTGGCATAGGCAGAAGCCCATCTCCTTGAGGCCTGTCACCTTGAGCTCTTTTGGGAACTCGTTCCAAATTTGTTAATCGCTCCAGAACCAGTTCTAAAGTACCTTGTATCCCCGTTTGAGTATTGCGTAGCTCCTCTTGACTAGTCAAAACTTCGTTCGGAATTTTATCATGCCTTACTAGTTTATCATCTATAACCTTAAATCTTGTTCCTTCAGCTATTCCTTTTCACAGTCGCAGAATCGAGGCTCTGATACCAATTGTAATGATCTAAGCTCGATGCAAGGAAACTAAATAATAACAAAAGGAATAAGAATATTTTTTGGGATAATTTTCTGTTTATTTGACAAAAAGAAGTTAACTATTACAACTAATGAAACGAAATAACTCCTAAACAGACGCCATTATTGCAGAACCTGAAGAAGAAAAGAAGAAGATCAGTGAGGGAAGAAAAGAGAAAGAATAAGGTAGAGAGAAGGGAGAGATTCGATGAAAGGGGGGAGAGAGTATTACTTCTGTTGAATGCCCTCTGCTGCCCGTCTTCAGTTGGTTATAACAACCTCTGTCGACGTAGCATGATCTGAACCGTTGCACCTCATTAATCCAAAATCTAATCTCGTCCGTCCATTCCACAATTCAGTTACCCTCTTCCTAATTTCAGTTAGAGCTTACGCCATTCCTTCAGCTTCGAACCCCGCTGGCAACAATCATTTAGGAATTTCTAAGGATCATTACAAACTGAAATTTCCAAAAGAAGATTGAAGAAAAGATAATTGCGAAATTCAGCATCTCCGTTTCTGATTTGTACAAGCTGTGGAATTTGATTTGATGGATTAAAAAATTCTGTTGCTCTACTGCTTCACCATGCGCTACCGAGTTTCATCCGGCAGCCATATCTTGGTTTTTGTTTGGCTTGCTTCAGGTTTCAATTTCTGCTGTTAGGTAAGTCAAAACTCCATATGTAAATTCTTTCCTCATTGTTCTATAAATGAAGAGATGGGTTATTCATGCTATAACTCTGTGTTGACTTCGTGGATTCACCACTGTCTTGCTCATAATTTTTTATATATGTTAGTTCTAGTTTAATTTTGATGAATTTGACTTTCCTTTATGCTGGGTGTTGGTTTTTGCTTCTGGTCTAAGTTGCAGAAGAAGACTTCTGAGAGCAACTAACTCTGTTTTCTTTTGCTAAGATGTATAGTTCATATAAATTATGGCTACATGTTTGAAGTCACTGGGAACTACTTGGGACGATTTTTCGAAGTTATAGTTAGTTTGACGTTTTGATTTTCTAATTCTTGCTTCTTGTGAAAGAATGAGTAATTCTTTATATATTTCAAGTAGAGAAGGGGAGGTTCAGTTTAATCCAATATTTTTGTTTTCCCTTAATACACACTGACTGATATGAAATCATGAAATTGTGAAGGTTTGATATTGTACTAGTCAAATATTGTTCCTTGATTCTTTTCTGTTTTTTTTTTTTCTTTCTAAATCCTTAATAAGTCTAAAGGAAAATATTCGCGAATCTCATTAAGAAAGGAAGGTTTTTTTTCTCATTGCCATACTGCCTTGTTCTTATTGAGACCTCCTGTAGCTTAGTTTAAGTTACTATCTAATTTAGCAGGTTATGAATCAATTTTTTTTTTTAAATTAAATTCGTGTTTCATGCACTGTTTGTGCAAACTTTTAGCCTAGACATCATTTATTGCTAAAAATGACAATATATTATTATGCTGGTTTAAGTTGTATTGACATTGTAATGCTTCCATAATTAATGGCCTCACAATAATCTCAAAATTAGAAAAATAATTATGAACATCCGTAATTTGCTTTAGCTGAGTAAAATCCATTGAAATTAGAATCGAGATGTGCCATTAGTTGAATTTTTCATGGCTCTCGCAAACTTGAAAGTGCGTAGTTGCTTTAGGCGTGCTATTTAAATTAATTCCCTTAAACTCGGGTGTGCATTACATGTGACCCAACTCCAATTCTCAACAACATTAAATAAAATGTATCGTGGACCGCGGTGTATTTCATGTGACGTGGTTCATGACGTGTTTTAGATAACGTTGAATCTTCCTAAAATAATTTAAAGCGGCTAATAAGCTAAAATTGCACCATAGGTTAAAACATATATTAAAATTAGATAATAGGCCAATTGTAATAGTTTAAGCGACCGTGCTAGAACCACGAAATCTAGGGGATGCCTAACACCTTCCCTCGGGTTAACAGAATTCCTTATTCAGAATTTCTGGTTCGCAGACTTCAAAAGGAAAGTCGAAATTTTTCTCGATTTGGGATTTATAAAATAAACCGGTGATTTGGGACACCAAATAAACTATCCCAAGTGGCTACTCTGATAAATAAATAATCTCATTTCGAATAATATCACTTAAAGTGGAAAAACTCCTTTATACTACATTTGGGTAGGAAAAAAGGAGGTGTGACAGCTCTGGCGACTCTGTTGGAGATCCGAACACAGAACATCTAGTTCAGGGTTCAAGAATTCAAGCTTAGAATAATTGTTATATTTGGCTTTATTTATTATCTGATTTTACTCACATGTTTGGGCCTAATGTGCTAATTATTACTTTTTGCCGCTTTGATATTGTTGGACTGTATATAAATTGTTACGAATCTCTCCTCTCTCTTAGTCTTCTAAATCATCTGGGAAGTGTGCACTTCGTATGACTTCTTTTCTGTTAAAGTCATATTCCAATTTTAGGACGAGGTTTGGACAAGTTGCAAAGCCAGTAAAGCTTCTGTATTCCCGGTTTGCTGCCCCCCGGCTCAAGTTGTCCGCTCGGGTAAGCCAGGTCTAGAACACAACCCCAGGTTTTAACCCTAGTATAACAAAGTCTCATGTCGGATCCCTAGTAGGAACGTTTGTTTGTGTCACACCTCCTTTTTACACTACCACACCCCGCAAAGGATATAATAGAGAGAGTTTTTCCAATTAAAGGACAATCGAAATGGGATTTATTTTAAGATTCGGAGTCGCCACTTGGGAGATTTATGGTGTCCCAAGTCACCGGTTGAATCCCGAATCGAGGAAAATAATGACTCTGTATTACAGTCCGCGGACCAAAAATTCGAGTAAGGAATTCTGTTAACCCGGGAGAAGGTGTTAGGCATTCCCAAGTTCCGTGGTTCTAGCACGGTCGCTCAATTGTCATATTCGGCTTATTTATCTGATTTTTATACATTACGAATCTATGTGCAACTTTTTAACTTTTTAATGCTTTTATTATTATTATTATTATTTTAAACGAGAATTGCAAAATTGTAAAGACACATCTCGAACCACGTCACATCAATGCACCCGTGGTTATTGACACATCTCAACTCCATTGAGATTTGAATTTGGGTCACATAAATGTGCACCCTAGTTTAAGAAAGTAAATTATTAAAAGCGCGCCTAAAGTGACTAGCGCGTTATTATCTTTGGGGAAGGCCGTGAAATCCGCTAAACGGCCCGTTCTAAAATCTAAGTGTTTTAATATATATATTTAAGGAGGGCCCCGCAATTTATGTACTTTGTCCGGCGAGGCTCATCTCATTTATTGTTTAAAAGGCCAGCCTAGAAGTGACTATGATTTCCTATCTTTCGTTGGTCTCTAAAAATAAAACAAAGGTTCTAATTAATTGTTATTAAGAAATCCTATAGTCTATCAGTTAAACACTAATAGACCAAATGCCATTTCAACTTTAGGTCCAAAGGAACCCCAATCCAAGCGATGGATAAGAGTTCTTAATAAGCGCATGGCATTGGGCCTGGGACGGGCCCGAACTAGATGGGGCGATATCAGCCGCACAGGCGGGGTTAAGGGGGGTCGAACCCTTGCAGCCGGGCAAGACATGAAGCGGCTCACAAATGTGCACATCAATTAATCAGACACATTTAAACAGTGGATTCATTTTGCTTTGTAAATTATACTTTCTTCCTTCAGCCTCCAGTTATTAGAGCAGATATGAAATGTGGTACTCAAAAATCTTTTTTATGGCTAATTGAAAAGAAAGGTAGCTACTGAAGGTTTATATTATTGTTGGTTTACTTTTTAAACATATTTACAACACAAGATAATAGGCAATTAGCTGAAACTAACCTAACTTATTCTACCAACTTAACATGAACCTAATTACAACTAACACTTAAACTAAATAAGAAAACTGACATATATTCGAGGCAAAATAATTAACAGTCCATGCTAATATAAACAGTTTTCGATTTATTATGACATAAACAATTTCAATCCAACTAGTACAACTTCAAGCAAAGGTCTTAATAACACTAAAAAGTCAAGCATTCTGATTACATAAATCAGAAAACTAAGTCAAATGATCTCATGCTTCAATTACAGGCTCATTCTTCGCATTTCAATTCACAATTACCCAAGACCAAGTTGTGTACCTGGAAATGTTTACAATGGGAGAAAAGGAAGATCAACAGCAGTAGTACCACAACAGTCAATAACAATTCCCAACAACAATTTTAACTCAAATTCAAAAGCCCAGAAGAGTTTGAAAACTAACAGCAATAATCAACCCCAAATAGACCCAACTGAACTTGAGTTGAACCAAAAATGAATCAGTAAACTACTGAACCAGTTCAGCATACCAAACCCCAATCACAACTAACTTAACTTGACTCAAAACTACTCGAAATGAAACTCTGAACATGCAGCCACCAGCAATTCACTCGAAAACAAACAAGTTAGGGAAGACAACTGTCAGAGTTCATAGTTGCTCAATGGAGCAGGGTTTTTAATGGAACAATAACCTCTTTCAAAACTGAAAATAACCATTTTCATCTCTCAGAAACTCTCCAGATGACTGCCTGAGATTAGGAGACTTAGTCTGTTTTAAAACTCAACCTCAACTCTCTCTATGTGTTCCTCCTATTGTCTTAGGCTCTATCAATCTGAAAAATCCCCTTAGCTCTGTCTGTCTCCCTCTATATGGATCCATGTGTGTGTGTCTGGCAGAATATCTAAAACTCCCCCCTCAATGTTTTTGACTCTAAACTCTTCTTCTTCTTTTTTTTCACATTCTCACTTGTCTCTTATAAGCTTTCAAATCTCTTTTTCTCCTGATTTTAAGCCTTAGTGGACAATTAATTATTCTATCTTTAACCCTTAAAACCAGCAAAAACATTCCCCACTAATAGTTGTCTATTACCTTTTTACAAACCCACTTAGGAATGTCTCAAATCAGTCCACTAACAGACTTTAAATATTCAACAGCCCTTAATAAATTATCCATGTAATCTATTTCCCCAAAATACCCCCCTGAACTACCCCTTAAATTATTGTCCTTCCCAATCCCCTTTCAATCTGCACTAAAATCTATCAGCTATAACCATTTCCCTAATCAAACTCAATTAACAGCTTAAGCTACTCAGATCAGATCACATAGCATCAAAGCAAATATCAAGGATTCCATGATTCTGAGCAAAATGACATTGAACTACTGAGGTTACAATTGGCACAAATACATGAGAATAAGCTACTATATTGGGAACAAATCACAATTAGCCTTAGACAAAATGAATGAGCACTGTAAATACACTGACCAACTAAACTCATATGCAAAAAAAATGATAGACAACACAGATGAAACAATTGAACCAATAATAACAACAGATAATTATGGGAGTAACCACAAATTTTTGTACAAGAACTTATGGGCATTGACTACTTCGACCCATAAAACCAGACCACAAGAAGAAAAATTCAGAGTAAAACCAAACTAACATACAAATGTATTCAAACGATTCAAAAGCCAATAGGATATACTAACAAATCAGTGATAAAATTTGGACCAGAAAAAGGTACGGAAGAGGGAGAAGAAATAATTGACAAAACCTAATTAGGCAAACAATAACAATCAACAAAAGAAAACAAAAAATGAAAGGAAATACCTTGGAATTTCAAACCACTCGAATCCGTCTTAATCAAAAACTTCACTTTGAATTTGAAGCCAAAATGGACCTTAATCGAGTGTTCAAGACAGAGAACATACGATTAAGGTCGATTACGACCTCAACTTTCTCAGTCGTGCCAAAACCTGGAGTTTTAGGTTTTTCTGGGTTCGTCTTCGATATGAAATTCGAAGGGCTCTACTAGGATTCGAGTAAAAGTGGCATGGGATTTGGTGAGCGGAAGTCACGGAGGTCATAGGGTGTATTGGGCAGTTTAGGTTTGATGCCGCCACCAGGGGATCTTGTGGTGGCGCTAGGGTTCTTGGCTTAAAATTGAAATTCGAGGAGGAGGGTTGGGATTCGAGGAAAACCAATGACGTTTTAGTGGTAAGGGATGTTAGGTGGTCATATAATGTAAGTTTGGGGTTAGTTGAACAGTCTAGGGTTTTTGACTGATTCTTCGATTGAAGATTCGAAGGACTCGAGGATGATTCGAAGACAATGGAGTGGGGATTCGGAATGGGAAGGTCAAGACAGACCTGGGGTGTAAAACTAGGGAGGTTTGGGCCACCGGAACTGCCATGAGGCGATTTCCGGTGGGCGGAGCACGGTGGTAAGGGGTGGTGGATTATTTGGTCTTTGAGATTTGGAGACGAAGAGGTGGGGGCTGGCTTGGGGAGGGGAGGGGCTGGGTAGATTTAGGTTTATATACCAAATTGGGGAATTAATCCAAGCCGTTGGATCAATTAAGATTGATGACCTGGATCAATTCTCTTGTAAGGGACGACGCCGTTTGGTTAAATAAGGGGGTCGGGTTGGACCGCGTACAAGGAACAGGTTAGGGGAGGAATGATCTCGACTGTTGGATTGATTTAATCCAACGACACAGATTGAGAGTGATACAAACGACGTCGTTTAGACGGTCGAATGGCCTGAAGATTTGGACCGGGCATAGGGGTGTTGAATTGGGCTGATTTTGAGGATTTAGCTTGGGCCTGGGATTTTTGGGCAGTCTGATTTCCTCTCCATTTTTCATTTTGTTTCTTTCCCTCTTTTTCTTTTATTTCCTAATTAATAAAACCAAAATTCTAAATTAACTTATAAACCAAATTATAAATACTAATTAATTCCTAATAACAATCATCACACACAATTAAATACCAATTAAAATAAAATCACACAATTTGACATTAAATGCTAAAAAATGCAAAGTACATATTTTTGTGATTTTTTATTTTTCTAAAACAAATTTAATTGCTCTTAATTATAGAATTAAATCCTAAATGCAAATGCGATATATTTTTGTATTTTTATTAATTTAAACAAATAAACATACACACACAAACGCAAACAATTATTAAAAGTATCACGAAAAATTTACAAAAATGCACACAATAAAAAAGACAATTTTTGTTTTGATTTCTTTGGGAGTAGTTCGTATGGGAAAAAAATCAGGTGCTCACAGTTTGCATCATGTGCACTTGACTTAGGGGACTCAACACAGGGGTTGGGTCCGTCTAGGACAGGTGTATCCAAAATAACAGACCATCTTGATGCATCCTATGTACTACATGTTGCATTTATTCAAGGGTAAAAGGATCATTTGACGGACCAATGATAGCTAAGGGCAAATGAAAAAATGAAAGAAAAAAAAAGAAAAGAGAGGGTGAAGTATGAAGATAAAGCGAGTAGGGCTCAATTATATTTTCTGTCACATTTTGTTAAGAAGAAAAAAGAGCTTAAAAAAAAGGTTTTGCACTTATTTATCATTTTTTGAAAAATAAAAAATCAAAAAAAAAAGAGAAAAGAAAATCCAAAAAGATTTTACATATTTCATTATTTTTCGAAAAAAAAAGGACAAAAAATGTGTTTTCTATAAATTAGTTATTTTTTTAATTCTCGCCCGTATCCAATCTGCCCGAACTACGCAAACTTGATTTTCGTCTTTCAGGGCGTGATATGTAGACAACCCACATAGGGTCCGGTCTTTCTAGTAAATCTTAGGTTCTTGGCTTTGCGGGGTCTTAGCCAAATTTTACATTTCTAGCCACCTTTTGGCCAAATAAGCCATTTTGCAAAAATAGTCTCAATCTTGTCTTGCATGTGTCCAGTAGGGAGTGTTATTGTCTCACATAGTGTTGGTTTAAAGTTTTTTCATACAGTGGATCTACCTACCGGAGTTTGAGCATAACAGACACCTCGAGACCATCCATTCAGGAGTTGCTTAAGGAGATTTTCCTTTTTATGTTTTGAGTCTGTTTTTCTTTTTATATTGTCTTTTACCTTCTAGTTTTGTAAAGTAATGTTGAGTCTTTTGTTATTGTATTTACTTTTTTGTATTGAAAAAAGTAAAAGCGTGTTATAAATCAAAAATCTAAAAAAAAAAGAGAGATTTTGCGTTTTTTATTTCCTTGGGAAGTTTTCTTTAGAATATCAATTCTAGAATTTAAAAAAAAATAAAATATTTTGAGGTGTTTCTCTTTAGGAAGTTAATATCTAGAACTCCAAGTAGAAAATTTTAGCTTTTATATTTCGTTTAGTATATTAGGACTAAAAATTCAGAAAAAAGGAATTTTCTTTTAGTGCCTCTTCAAAGAGTTTTCTTTAAGGTATTAATTTCAAAAATCCAAAAAAAGATTTTCTTTTGAGGTTCTTCTTTAGGAAACTAATGAAAAAAAGTTCTTTTTATTTTCATTAGAACTTTATGACATTGTACATAGAAGAAAAAGAAAACAACATGATTTCCTTCCTAAAAAAAATTAAAAAAAAAAGTCAAAATATTTTTTCTCTTCTAGGACTTTTCCTTAATAGAGAATTTGAGTCAAAAAAAAAGAAAAAAAATCCGTTAAGCTTGAGTTTAGAATAGATTATAAAACATTATGTCTAGAAAAAAAAGGACAAAAAAGATTTATTTCTTTTATTTCCCTTATCTCGTCAGAGTAGTCATTAAAAAAAAAATGAGAAAGCTAGTTTGTTTACTTTATTCCCGATCTTCCAGAACTACGCAAAGATCTGATTCATGCAGCGTCATGATACATATGCAACCTACATAGGGTTCGATCGAATCATTTCTTTTATTATTAAAAAAAAAGGTGAAATTATGGGATGTGAGAAATGAGAGGAAGGAAAAAGTTGATAATTAGAAAGAAAAAAAAAAGAGGAAGGAAAATGAGCAAGCCAAGAAGTGCTAGAAAAGAAGAGAAAAGAGAAGATTCAAATGGACAAATTGGGATGATGCTAAGCGACCTTATGATCCTCGAAGTCATTCTAGAACCATTAATTCTTGCTAGGTGCATTGCACGCAATGTGATATTTTTTCTGTTAAATGCCCTAACGCTAACGGGATAACCCCATTTTGTTCCGTTTGATATCTTCATAACAGAAAGGTGGTTGATTTGTGGTTCGCGAAGCAGTAATTCCTCTCTGCAATATAAAGTCAAAAGGCAATGGCAGACAACAACAGAATTGAGTTGGTTGATACTGGTGCCCAAAAGCAATTGGTTGAACAGGGTAATGGGTTAGTTGAAGAGGTAAGGATGTTAAGACAATACATGGCGGACATGTACCAGGCTTGGATGACTGGGAAGATACCACCCCCGCCACCACCTAGCTTCTAAGATGCTACCTTTACCCAAAATCCGGTCATAGTGCAAGATGATACCCCATACGTTCCAGATCCACCTGCTTATCCCAGCTTTCCCTACCACCCTAGTAGCTTCATCACTCTTCCTTCAATTACCTTTCCCAAAATTTCCCTCCTATCATATCCACTATCCCCAACAATGAATACACACTCAAAGCTCATGATGCTCAACATTACCTCTCAGACGTTGCCCACAAAGTTCCTGGCTCATACAAGAAGAGCCCTCGGGATGAGCTTCATGCTGAAAATGAAAAGGTCACAGGAAAAGAAGGGCGAGATAAGATATCTAGGAAGATGAAAAGCATAGAACATTCCTTAAAGAACATACAAGGGATGGGAGACCAGGTTAACATGTCTTACAAAGAGTTGTGTATGTTTCCTGACGTTCGCCTGACCGCGGGATTTAAAGTGCCAAAATTTAACTTGTATGATGGGTGTGGAGATCCGGTAGCCCATTTGAGGGGTTATTGCAATGAAATGAGAAGTGTTGGCGAGAAATATGATTTGTTGATGGCGTATTTCAGTGAGAGCTTGATTGGGGCAGCTTTGGAATGGCATAGTCGTCAAGATGTCGGTAAGTGGCATACGTTGGGCGACATGGCTCAAGATTTTGTTCGACACTTTCAATACAAATTAGACATTACCTCAGACCGGTCTTCACTATCTCAGTTGAAAAAGAAACCCAAGAAAAGTTTTAGGGACTTTTGGCCCGGATGGAACGAACAAGTTGCTCGGGACAGTCCTCCCATTGATAGAAAAGATGTTGCTGATCCCCGCCAACGAAAGGATGGTCCGGTGGGCACTCCTGCTCAATGCTTTCAGTCTCAATACCGACACCATGGATATCCCTGTAATCCTCCCCACTGCTACTTCTCTCCAAAGAACCCCCAAAGTCGTACATCACTTTCCCAGTACCCTATCCACAATGCACCACCATATGCTCCACACCCACGAGGCCCGTGATGGCCCGCACCACTTCACCAAATGTCTTATCCACAAGCATATCAGCCACCTTCCCTCAAAAGGTTCCAACCGAGGCCAGAAAACAAATTGAAAGGTCTACTGAAAAAAGAAAATGCTTTCACCTCTATTGGAGAATCATATGCCAGTTTATTCCAAAGGTTGAGGCAATTAGATATGTTGAAGCCGATTTAGAAAAAAATGCCAAACCTTCTGCCAAAGAAGTTTGATTTTTCTCAAAAGTGTGCATATTAATCCGATGCCTCGGGTCACAGTACAGAAAAGTGTTGGCACCTGAAAAATACGATTCAGAAGCTTATTGATGCAGGTGACATTGTCGTGCAAAATCCAGATGCAGCAGACACTAGCCAAAGTTCATCGCATGTTCGTAATGAGACGCATATGGTGGGCATGATTTGTTTTGAAAAGGAATATGAGAATTCTTCTTGATCCTCGGAGGTCCACGCGCTGCAAAGCTTTCAGCACTATCAGAGGTTGATCTTAAGAATGAGCAGACAAAGGGAACCCAAAAGCAATGTGTTAAGAACAATGTGATGAAGGCTTGTGAAGGTCCTAGTATTGTTGATGCAGAAGTCAGTGGCTAAGATGTTGAGATTGGTGATTGTAAAGATGCTCCTTTCTTGGTTAGCCAGGGAGGAGTCTTGGTGGTTTATTTTGTTGTCATTTCTGTTTGTCTGGCTTATTTCAGGGTTATAATCCAGATATTGTCTTGTGGCTCAAACCCTTCTATCCTTTTATTTTGCCTGGTTTGTTTAGTCGTAGTAACTCGTTTAGTGCTGTCTAGGTTTGTTCTAGGGTTGTAACCCCAGTTTAGTGATAGTTTTGTTGTTCGAACCCCTTCACCGTTTGTCTAATGCAATTTTCTATTTTCTGTTATTTCTAGTCATTTCTGTTTTGTTTTCTTCTCCTTTTATAGTTCTCTTCTCGCTCTAGTGACGTGACATGTAAACGCATAATTATAGGCCTGGTCTTAAATGTTAGTTTACTCATGAAGCAATGAAGCAATTTTGAAGATGATTGGGGTATTTGAGGGAAGTAAGTAAAGAGATTTTGAGCTCACTTCAAGCCCGAATTGTGTGAAACTGGGACGGATAATTTGGGAAGTTAATAGGGTGACAAAAATTCTTCAATAGAGAGTGCATCCCAGACGATTTGAAGCAAGCAACTTTGAGTTCAAGTGCATCTCAAAGATAAAGTGAAGAAAGTTTTCTCTGAATTGACGGAGGATATACATTGTGAAGAGGGAATCACCCAACGAGGGTTTTGTACTTGACAAGGCGTTAAAGAAAAATGGAAGGCATATCAGTGATATCAATGCTGAAGCCACAAAAGAATCATTGTGCATGATCTTCAATTTTCACTTCAAGTTGCATGTGTTATACTCGGCATTTTAAAGGATTGGGAGGCCCTTTTTCAGCTACCCAAACACTTATACCATTTGATATCCTTTTGAGCCTGTACTAATTTTTTTGACCTACCCTCTTTTGGAATCAAGTTAGAGTCAAACGAAAAAAGAAGAAATTTTTTTTATGTTCCTATAGGTTTGTTTTAAAAGGTTCATTCCAAAAGGAAAATTCAAACAATAAAGAAGGAAGAAGAGAAAAATAGAGATAAAAAAAGAGAGAAAAAGAAAAGACACAGAAAAATAGCAACAACAAAACGTATCTTTGTGAAATACGTTAGACCTAATTCTTGTCACCACAAGATACATAGGAAGCCTTAGGGTTTGGTCATACAAAAAAAATTCATAATCCCACGAAGTCGAGAGTGGGGAGGTCTTTCTTAGTAACTTCATCAAAAGAAAAGGAAAAAAGAGAATCAAAATCCTTTGTTTTAGAAATTAGGGCAAAGTTTTTAGAATGGATTCCAAAAGTTGTAAATAAATTAACCCCATTGTCTTAGTTATTTTGAGCCTTTATGATATCCGTTCTTTCTTGCCTTGTCCAAAAGCTACATTACAGTCCAAAAAGACCTCCCAGATAATCTTTGAGAGTGCCGAGTTAGCCATGCCAGGAGCACATGATATTTTTACCATAGTTGATGCCTTTCTATCTGCAAAATCAAAGGAAATAAGAAGAAAAGAACAAAATGAGAGTCTTATTTATGAAAACCTTCACAGGCACCATAAGGCGATGATGAGTCAGAAAAAGAACAAAATGAGAAAGGCTTGATGGTGAAAACCCTTCGGGCACCACCAGTCGAATAAGGATCGTGAATCAGATTGGCTAATCGGAGCATTAAAGCCCAGTTTCGCGGTTTAGGTGTATAACAAGAGTTGAACATCAGACTTGATTAACAGAATAGGCCACAAATGCATATCATGGTCATTAAAGTTGGTATCCACATCTGATAGGTTTTTACTTTGTAGTTTCTTGTTAGGAATCATCCTTTTCCATTGTTCTTTACTTCGTTCTTTTTGTTTTGTTTAATTTCTCTTCCTGAGTCTGTTTGGTCAGAACAAGTGAGAAATGACTTTAAAATTTGCCACCGGCTTTCCAATTGCACAAAACGGGATCTGGCTAGCACATCAAGATGGCATAAATCAGGAAAGAGCAGCATGCTCACCGAGTTGGTAACATTCAACATGCTTTGGGATTCATGTGAAATAAAAAGGTTTGGTACATGCCAATTCATGAACAGTGCAACAGATGGAGGATGTTGGGTGAATGGATCAAAGGTATTTTCTGAGATAAGATTGACAAAGAAAGTGGTTAACCAGTGACAAGCAAGGTCTTGCAAGCGGAAATCAAAGTTATCATGACAAGTGAAGGAGCAATATACCTTAAGGCCAAGGTTAGTATTTTAAGTCAGGAAAGAACAGCATGCACACTGAGTGGATGGCAATTGACGTGCTTTGGGATTCATGAGAAACAGAAAGGTTCAGTACATATCAATGAAAGAGAATAATGCAACAAATGAATGGTATTGGGTTTGAACGGATCAGAGGTATTTTTCGTGATAAGGGTGATAGAGAAAGTGGTTAGCCAATAAACAAGCAAGGTCTTCGAGCAGAAATCAAAGTTATCATGGGAAGTGAAGGAGCAATTGCCCTTAAAGTCAAAGCCACAAACCAACCACCATATTTATAAACTCACAAGTTCTCTTTGTTAGAAACAGGGACGAAAATTGTGTCCAAATCAAAGCTTGGAAGTTTGAATTTTTTCAAGTGTTCGTGCCCAAATTTTGTCAGCACAAAGGGTGTTTGAGAAGGGAAAGAAAATTTGTTCGATCTACAGGAACCCTCCATGAGGAAAAGCATAGTTCAGGGGCAAGGAATTTTGTTCGGTCTATAGAGATCCTCCAGGAAGAGAGCGCGGCTCAAGTAAGTTCATTCTCGATTTCTCAAGACCCTCCTGGATAATAGGACCTAGTTTAAAATTCAAAATATTCATGCGTAACAAGACCCAACATAAGCTTTACCTTGAGGAAATAGAAGTCGACTTCGAATTTTTCATTCTTAGGATAGGATTTAATTCTAAATTTTCAGGACCCTCCTAAATAATGGGACTTAGCTTTAAGACCTCCATTAGATAACAAGATTAGCGTAAGTTCTGTTGTAGGGAAATATAATTTGGCCTTAAAGTTGTCACTCTTAAGATAAATCTTGATTTTGATTTTTAAGACCCTCCTGGATAATGGGATATAGTTTTAAGACTTTCTTAGATAGCAAGATTTAGCAGAAGTCATACCTTTAGAAGATATAATTTAGCTTTAAAACTGGCAATTTACTAAGGGTTTCAGGACTCTCCTTGATAATGGGATCTATCTTACAGATTTTTAGATATATTTGGTAACATGATTCAATTAACACTCATAGATGCGCCCAGCTACCAAACTGGGGCAGACAATTCTCTTTGTTTTGTCTATTTTTTGAAATCAGGTACCCACCTAGAGAGCAAGGGAGAACAACACGAGTTTTAAGGATAGAAAGCAGTTTCAGGGAAAAATAGTTCGAGTTTCAAGGAAAGACAGTTCAAGTTTCAAGGGAAACCAGGTTAGGTTTCGAGGGAAATACAGTTCAAATTTTGGTAATCAGGAGCCCACATGTAGATCGAAGGGAAGCAGTTCCAGTGTTGGTAATCAGGAGCCCACATGGAGAATAAAACAGATCAAGCGTAGGTAATCAGGAGCTCACCTGGAGAACAAAGAAATTCAAGTGTTGGTAATCAGGAGCCCACCTGGAGAACAAAGCAGATCAAGCATCAGTAATCAGGAGCCCACCTGGAGAACAAAGCAGATCAAGCGTCGGTAATCAGGAGCCCACCT
The DNA here is from genome assembly GCA_026770625.1 of Nicotiana glauca. Taxonomy (NCBI): domain Eukaryota; kingdom Viridiplantae; phylum Streptophyta; class Magnoliopsida; order Solanales; family Solanaceae; genus Nicotiana; species Nicotiana glauca. The sequence goes on along the minus strand of MU738700.1, from coordinate 51,173 downwards.
AGAAAACAAAGCAGATCAAGTGTCGGTAATCAGGAGCCCACCTGGAGAACAAAACAGATCAAGCGTCAGTAATCAGGAGCCCACCTGGAGAACAAAGCATATCAAGCGTCGGTAATCAGGAGCCCACCTAGAGAACAAAGCAAGTCAAGCATTGGTAATCAGGAGCCCACCTAGAAAACAAAGCAGATCAAGCATCGGTAATCAAGAGCCCGCCTGGAGAACAAAGCAATCAAGCGTCAGTAATCAGGAGCCCACCTGGAGAACAAAGCAATTCAAGCATCGGTAATTAGGAGCCCACTTGGAGAACAAAACAATTAAAGCGTCGGTAATCAGGATCCCACCTAGAGAACAAAGCAATTCAAGCATCGGTAATCAGGAGCCCACCTGGAGAACAAAGCAACTTATAGTATTGGTAATCAAGAGCCCATCTGAAGAACAAAATAATAATTCAAGTGTTGGTAATCAGGAGCTCACTTGAAGAACGAAGGGAAAGCAGCAATGTTCGAAGGAAGATGGTGTCATGCCCCGAATTTGAGGGACATGACCGGCGCTCGACCGGGTAGCCCCAATCAAGCAGACCTGGGTGCCTCTCCTACCCCACGTGTTACCCCGCATTTTCATTACTTACTAGCCAAGAGAAATAACCGTTTACAATCAAAACACCTTTTTATTACAAAACATACATATGGTACATGATTCATAGCGTGATTTACACTTTACATAGCCCAACGTGCAAGATACATATTACATAAGTTCATGACCCACATTTCCTGTCTACGGAGCCTCTAAACATAAAAAAGAGATGACAACGTACTTGCCGATAACAAGGCTCCGGCTATACCTTATACAAATATCAAAATAAGATCCCAAAACAGAAGCAACATGAGCCACGCAGGGCCCCGAAAGGAAAGGGACTCACCAATTCAGCTGACGGGAAGTGATGAAGAGCTACGGTTGGTGGACGGGAGTACCTACTATGGATCCACCTACAATCATAACCCGAATGTAGCGCCCCGGCAAAAGGGGCGTCAGTACCCTTGAATTGTACTGGTATGTATGAACAAACTTGTTCCAAGTAAACTCAAGCCATATACAAATAGGTAACAGTAATAGAAATAATAATCAAATGCACAAGAAAAGGAACAATCAAGCTAAACAAGTTTTCAATCTCTCCTGTTTCCCCTTCGACAATTTCCACGTCAATGATTTCACAATTTGATCAAATGTTTATTCCAATAGTGATTTCGATCACTTTCCACCCTTATCACCTCGGCCAACCTTATTACCTCGGCCACCCTTATCACCACAGTCAACACTTTATAACTTCGTATTGCGGCGGGCAACCCGATCCCACTGTACAGTCACAATTCACCAACAACACAACAACAATAAACAATTCACAAATATCAACAACAACACTTCTTAAGAAATAACAAAAACAATTTAAAAGTATTTCCATGACCATCAATACTATTTTCCGTCATATCCAACAACTCACATGTGTTTTACATCACAACGACAATTGCCCCCAATAAGCCATAGATGTGGTTATCACCGTTATTCCAGTTGTATTATTTATGATTTTCTTTCGTCATTTGTTCCTCAATTCTTACCACAAGCACAATCACAATAATTTATGAACAAGCCACGCAGACATCACATACCAAATATTCGTATACCAAACAGGGTGATTCTACAAAGATCAAGGTTAGCCATACATACCTGGAGCCGAATTCCCTTTTAATATCTACTTCCAACTTTACCAAAAAGCCTGGCAATGTCAATCTAGTGCACAAATTAATACATATTTCTTAGAATCAAAGTTCAAAATCACTACCCGAACATATTTAGGTTATCAACCCTCCTTTACACAATTCTTTATCCCACCTAATTACTCTTACTAGATTTTAGGTTTTAATAGACATGCATTAGTGTTTCAACCCCTATTACCAAGAATCAATGCATAAGAATCTCCCTTTTTATTAAAATCTAAAAATCAATGAAAAAGAGTTGGGGACCTTACCTGCAAGAATGGAGATGAAGATAATACTCAAGAATTTCTGGGCCTGGGTGACTTTGGAAAATCAAATTGATGAAGATTGCTTTCTCTCTCAAGAACCCTCTCTTCCCTCTCTCTTATTTTTCCCAGTAACGTGATTAAAATGAGGGGTTGGGGTGTTTTATTTAAAAAAAAGGGGTCGGGTTTAAAATTTAGAAAATTTAGAAGCCCGAGTAGGATTTGCAGTCGCACTTTGCGATCGCAGAATCAAAATGCGGTCTGCATATTGGACCACAGAAGTGCCCCAAAACTCTGAGCGTTTCTGCTTGGGAATACAACGGGAATGCGGCCCGCATTCCTATTCTGCGGTCGCATAATGCACCGCAAAATTGACCTTCAAAAATCCTTGAGGAATTTATGCGACGGTTATGCAGTCCGCATATGGATTATGTGATCGCATAACGGACCGCATTTTCAACATCAATTTCGACTAACTCTCTGATTAACTCTGCGGCAGAAATGCGGTCTGCATACCTGATCTGTGACCGCATTCTAGACCACATAATGACAATTTTCTAGAAAATTTTGATTCTTGATTTTTAAGTGCAAAATCAGTAAAAAGGGTTCGAACAGCGGTGAGCTCTACACATTCCTAACACATATTCGGAACTTGGCACTACGAGCTACTAGGTTTTGAGCACAAAATTTTACGGGGCCTTACATCCTCCCCCACTTAAAATCATTCGTTCTCGAATGAGGATTTTTGAAAATTAGTTGGTTTGAAAAACATGATATGCAAGCTCCCAAGCTTTTCCACTAACTCCCATGATTTAGAAAAATTTCGCCAGAGTTTCCTTTGTAATTTGGACACATTTACCTGTCAGAGAGCCCTCAAAACACATTTCCAAGAACCATCACACATCTTTTGTTACCCTATAACTGATATACAATCCATCACCCCCTACACTTGTACATATACAATCGCTTGACACACTTTTGCACATAGTTTGATTACTCTAATGAGCCCCATACAGTTTAACCACTACGATTCACTATACACATGCAAATTTATCATTACCAATCTGTACTATCATAAGCCAGTTACTTATCACAATTCATTTACCAAGAAGGGTTTACATATGGCTCAAATAATCACAACACATACAATTTTGGCACAATTTGAAGAATTATAATAGTAAAGCATTTAGGGGAGAAATGGGGTGTCTTTGCACCAAATGGGACACAATGCTAGTTCGCTAGGGATAAGAGTTCGCACGATCACTACTAGACTTGTTCGAACAAATGGGGATATTTTTCTTTCATCTCATCTTCCGCTTCCCAAGTGGCTTCCTCGACTTGTTGATTTCGCCACAACACTTTAACTGAAGTAATTTCCTTGTTTCGCAATTTACGGACTTGTCTATCAAGAATAGCAACCGAAATTTCTTCATACGATAACTCTTCAGTAACCTTGATGTCTTATACTGGCGCGATGGTGGACGGATCTCCAACCACTTTCCTTAACATAGACATATGGAACACCGGGTGCACTAGGGACATTTCAGGGGGCAACTCTAGCTTATAAGAAACTTGCCAGATCCTTTGAATGATCCGGTAAGGCCTGACATATCTAGGACTCAACTTCCCTATCTTCCCAAATCGCATGACTCCCTTCATACCCTCAATAATACCCAATCATTTACTTGGAACTCCAATTCTCTTCGACGAACGTCCGCATAGGATTTCTGGCGACTCTGAGCAGTTTTCATCCTTCCCTGGTTGTCTTTAACTTTTTCCATAGCCCAGTGCATGAGATCCGGACCTATCAACTCTGCTTCACCTACTTCGAACCATCCGATCGGAGACCTACATCTCCTTCCGTACAATGCCTCAAATGGGGCCATCTGGATGCTGGCATGAAAGCTGTTATTGTAAGCAAATTCTATAAGGGGAAAGTTATCATCCCAACTACCTTTGAAGTCCATGACATAAGCCCGCAACATATCTTCAAGCGTCTGAATAGTCCGCTCGGCCTGACCGTCAATCTGCGGATGGAAAGCTGTGCTAAGATTCGCCTGAGTACCCAAACCTTGCTGAAATTTCTTCCAAAAATTAGATGTGAACTGGGCCCCTCAATCCGAGATAATAGAAAGTGGAGTTCCATGAAGCCTTACTATCTCCTTGATATACAACTTAGCATATTGTTCTGCAGTATCGGTGGACTTTACTGGCAAGAAGTGAGTTGATTTGGTGAGTCGATCCACAATTACCCAAATTGAGTTGAACTTTCACTGAGTGCGAGGTAATCCTACCACGAAATCCATGTTGATCATCTCCCATTTCCACATTGGTATTTCCATAAGCTGGGTTAACCCACCGGGCCACTGATGCTCAGCTTTTACTTGCTGACAATTTGGACATTTAGATACAAAGTCAGCCACACCCCTCTTCGTACCGTTCCACCAATAAATTTCCTTGAGATCGTGATACATTTTCGTAGAACCTGGGTGCACCGAATACCTGGAATGATGAGCCTCCGCCATTACTCTCTCCCAAAGGTTATCCACATCTGGAACACATAGCCTTCCTTGACATCGTAACATACCATCATTGATGTCGAGTGAAAATGCCAAAGTTTTGTTGTTCAGAACTGCCTCCTTCATCTGTGCCAATGCTGGGTCGATGAACTGTTTTTCCTTGACTTCCGCTACAAGCGATGATTCTGCTCTATTACGCACCATAATTTGCTCCTCATTTAGGGTTGAAATGCAAACCCCAAGACTGGCCAACTGATAGATCTCCCAAGCTAGGAGCCTCTGATCCGCCCCCAAATGAGCCAAACTACCCATGGATTTTTGACTGAGGGCGTCGGCCACCACATTCGCCTTTCCTGGATGGTATAAGATGTTTATATCATAATCTTTAAGCAATTCTAACCATCGCCGCTGCCTCAAATTTAACTCCTTCTGTTTGAACAAATATTGGAGACTCTTGTGGTTCGAGAATACATCTACATGGACCCCATAAAGATAATGCCGCCATATTTTCAAGGCAAATACAACTGCTACAAGCTCCAAATCATGCGTCAGGTAATTCTTCTCGTGATTCTTGAGTTTCCTTGAAGCATACGCTATAACCTTCCCACGCTGCATCAATACACACCCCAAACCAACCCTGGAAGCATCGCAATAGACCACAAATCCTTTCGTGCCTTCCGGCAAGGCCAATATCGGTGTCGAGGTCAACCTTGACTTCAATTCTTGAAAACTTTTCTCACAAGCGTCGGATATATAGAACTTAACTACTTCCTGCGTCAATTTAGTCAATGGGGAGGCGAGGGTAGAGAATCCCTCCACAAACCTCCGGTAGTACCCGACTAAACCCAAGAAGCTATGAACCTCCATCGGGGTCGTGGGTCTAGGCCAATCCTTCACCGCTGCAATCTTATGGGGATCTACCTAAATCCTCTCACTGGAAACAACATGACCTAGAAAAGTGACGGACTCCAATCAAAATTCACATTTTGAGAATTTAGCGTACAACTGGTGCTGATGAAGAGTCTGCAAAACTGCTCTGAGGTAATCAGCATGGTCCTCCCTCCTCTGCGAATAAATGAGGATGTTGTCAATGAAAACAATCACGAAGGAGTCTTGAAATGGCTTGAAAACCCGATTCATAAGGTCTATGAAAGCTACCGGGGCGTTGGTTAGCCCAAAAGACATGACCAAGAATTTGAAATGACCAAAGCGAGTTTTGAAGGCGGTTTTAGGAATATTCTGCTCTCTAATCTTCAACTGGTGATACCTGGATTGCAAATCAATTTTGGAGAAGAACTTGGCACCTTGTAATTGGTCGAACAAATCATCTATCCGAGGCAAAGGATATTTATTCTTGATGGTGACTTTTTTAAGCTGCCTATAATCAATGCACATCCGAAGCGACCCATCCTTCTTTCTGACAAAGAGAACCGGAGCACCCACGGCAACACACTCGGTCGTATAAACCACTTCTCTAATAAATCCTTCAACTGCTCCTTTAACTCTCTTAACTCTACTGGCGCCATTCTCTATGGAGGAATAGATATTGGCTGAGTATCTGGAAATACATCAATCCCGAAATCAATCTCCCTATCTGGTGGAATTCCTGGAAGCTCATCTGGAAACACTTCAAGAAACTCGTTCGCAACCGGCACGGACTCGAGGGCAGAAACTTCTGATGTGGTGTCTGCCACCCGGACCAAATGATAGATAAATCCCTTTTTAATAATCTTTAAAGCCTTAAGGCAGGAGATAAACCTACCCTTCAGCACCACACCATTCCCCTTCCACTCGATAACCAACTCATTGGGGAACTCGAGTCTCATGACTCTCGTTCGGCAATCAAGTTTAGCAGAACACGAATAAAGCCAGTCCATTCCCATAATCACATCAAAATCCACCATTTCGAGCTCAATAAGATCGGTCGTGGTAACACGACCACATACAGTGACAACACAATTCCTAAAAACTCGCAACGCTGAAATAGAATCGCCAACCGGAGTCGATACAGAGAACGGCTCATGAAGCTGTTCTGGTTCTATCCCAAAACTTGAAGCAATGAATGGGGTGACATAAGATAAAGAGGACCCCGGATCAATAAGAGCATAGCAATCAATGGCCTGAACAGACAAGATACATGTAACAACATATAGAGAAGCCTCAGCACTCTGACGACCACTCAAAGCATAGAACCGGCTGGGTCCACCTCTACCACGAGCTCCACCCCTAACTGCACCATGCCCTACTGGAGCTGGAGGACGCATGGATGATGTAGCAACTGAAGACCCGGATGACTGGGCAGATCCCCTACCCATACCCTGACTGGGCGTACGGCAGTCCCGCTGGATGTGACCTCTCAACCCGCACCTATAACATACCGGGATATCCAAATAGCAAGTATCTGTATGGAACCTCCCACACTTAGGGCATGTAGCTCTCCCCTGCTGCTGGGACCTCACTCTTGGACGACCGGACTAACAGAACCTCCTACTGTCTGAACCTGGCCTCGAATGACTGCTCTGCTCGTAATTGTGCACAAATAGTTGTGCACTCGTTGAGGACTGAGCATATGACTGGGATGGCCCTGATGACCCTCTTCCCGGAACTGGTCTCCCTGAGTGACCCATTGACGGGCCCTGCTGCTACTCTCCCTTTCTGCCCGTATCTTCAACTTCCTAGCCTCTATGGCCTGAGCGAATCCTACAATCTTTCCATAATTAATATCTAAGTGCAAGGCCGCTGTAGCAGCCTCATTCACTACCAAAGGACTAAAACCCTGAACGAAATGCCGAACTCGAGCATCCATGGTCGACACTAACTGAGGAGCATACTTGGACAATCTCACAAACTCCATGTGGTACTCCCAAACACTCATGCTGCCCTGCTTGAGAACCTCGAACTCAGTTGGCGCGAGCTGCCATTGTCTCGGCAGGCATGAAGTGGTCTATAAAGGCATCTACAAACTCATCCTATTTCGCTGGAGGTCTTCCTTCCTCACGAGAATCCTCCCACATCTCGAACCACGAATGCGCTGCTCCCCTCAACCTGTATGAAGCCAACTCAACCCCCTATGTCTCTGTAGCCTTCATCACTCGGAGGGTCTTGCACATCTCATCAAGGAAATCCTGTGGATCGGCCTCTGGGTCTGTGCCTGAGAACTCTAGAGGGGCCAATCGCAGAAACTAGTGGACTCTGGAGCTGGCAGAATCTCCCTGTCCGATGGAGGACATAGGGGCATCATGAGATCTCTGGGCCTGGGTGGCCATTAACTGGGTCAACATACGGATGGCTCCTCTAAGGTCCCCATCAGAAACCACGGAACCGGAAGCTAGAACAGCATCAGGATTAGGAGTATTGGCGGGAGGGATGGTGGCACTCTCTGCCGCAGTTGGAACCGGAATGCTTGGATCTGGAATAGATGGGCCGGGTAGATTCAAGGTCGGGGAGTCACTCTCACCCACTACAGGTACATGATTCATGGCCACACTTGGGGTAGCGTCGGCCCAAGGCCGAGTCTAGATTTCTTCTTAGGTGCCATTACTGAAAAATTTGGAACAGAGCATGAGTTAGACATAGATACTTCCACTTTCCACTTCATCGCACAATATGGAATAACAAAGAAGAGGATAGTTTCCTAAATGCCCGTGTATCCCCCTACTTATAGATGTGGTCGACAACACACTGATAAGAAGGGCTCTACTAGGCACGGCTCCGAGACATCCTAGGACTCTTTTAAAACCTGAGGCACTGATACCAAGTTTGTCATGCCCTGAATCCGAGGGACATGACCGGCGCTCGACTGGGTAGCCCGAGTGAAGCGGACATGGGTTCCTCTCTTACCCCACGTGTTACCCTTTCATTACTTACTAGCCAAGAGAAATAACCGTTTACAATCAAAAGAGCTTTTTATTATAAAAAATACATATGGTACATGATTCATAGCGTGATTTACACTTTACATAGCCCAACATGCAAGATACATATTACATAAGTTCATGCCCACATTTCCTGTCTACGGAGCCTCTAAACATGAAAAAGGGATGATAATGTACTTGTCGGTAACAAGGCTCCAGCTATACCTTATACAAATATCAAAATAAGATCCCAAAATAGAAGCGGCATGAGTCACGCAGGGCCCGGAAAGGAAAGGGGCTCACCAATTCAGCCGACGGGACGTGATGAAGAGATGCGGTCGATGGACGGGAGTACCTGCAAAAGGGGCGTCGGTACCTTTGAATTGTACTGGTATGTATGAACAAACTTGCTCCAAGAAAACTCAAGCCATATACAAATAGGTAACAGTAATAGAAATAACAATCAAATGCACAAGAAAAGGAACAATCAAGCTAAACAAGTTTTCAATCTCTCCTGTTTCCCCTTCCACAATTTCCACGTCAATGATTTCACAATTTGCTCAAATGTTTAATCCAATAGTGATTTCGATCACTTTCCACACTTATTACCTCGGCCACCCTTATCACCCCAACCCGTACCTTATAACTTCGTGTTGCGGCGCGCAACCGGATCCCACTGTACAGTCACAATTCACCAACAATNGCCATAGATGTGGTTATCACAGTTATTCCAGTTGCATCATTTACGATTTTCTTTCGTCATTTGTTCCTCAATTCTTACCACAAGCACAATCACAATAATTTCATGAACAAGCCACGTAGACATCACATACCAAACATTCGTACACCAAATAGGGTGATTCTATAAAGATCAATGTTAGCCATACATACTTGGAGCCGAATTCCCTTTTAATATCTACTTCCAACGTTACCAAAAAGCCTGGCAACGTCATTCTAGTGCACAAATTAATATATATTTCTTAGAATCAAAGTTCACAATCACTACCCGAACATATTTAGGTTATCAACCCTCCTTTACACAATTATTTACTCCCACCTAATTACTCTTACTAGATTTTAGGTTTTAATAGACATGCATGAGTGTTTTGATCCCTATTACCAAGAATTAATGCATAAGAATCACCCTTTTTATTATAATCTGAAAATCAATGAAAAAGAGTTGGGGGCCTTACCTGCAAGAATGGAGATAAAGATAATACTCAATAATTTCTGGGTCTGGGTGACTTTGGAAAATCAAATTGATGAAGATTGCTTTCTCTCTCAAGAACCCTCTCGTCCCTCTCTTATTTTGCCCAGTAACGTGATTAAAATGAGGGGTTGGGATGTTTTATTAAAAACCGGGGTTCGGGTTTAAAATTTAGAAAATTTATAAGCCCGAGCAGGATCTGCGGTCGCACTTTGCGATCGCAGAATCGAAATGCGGTCCGCAGATTGGACCGCAGAAGTGTCCCAAAACTCTGAGCATTTTTGCTTGGGAATGCGAAGGGAATGCGGCCCGCATTCCTGTTCTGCAGTCGCATTATGCACCGCAGAACTGACCTTCACAAATCCTTGAGGAATTTATGCGACGGTTATGCGGTCCGCATATGGATTATGCTGTCGCATAATGGACCGCATTTTCAACATCAATTTCGACTAACTATCGGATTAACTCTGCGGCAGAAATGCAGTCGGCATACCTGATCTACGACTGCATTCTGGACCGCATAATAACAATTTTCTGGAAAATTTTGATTCTTGATTTTTAAGTGCAAAATCAGTAAAATGGGTCTGAACCGCGGCGAGCAAGCTCGCTGCGAAGAATTTTACACATTCCTAACATATATTCGGAACTTGGCACTACGAGCTACTAGGTTTTGAGCACAAAATTTTACGGGGCCTTACAGACGGTTCAAGTTCAGCAATCAGGCGCCCATCTGAAGAAGGGGGAAAGCATCTCAGATTACAATTCAAGTCGACAACAAAGGAACTTCACCTAGAGAATACAAGTCAATAGGGCGATAGGAACTGCAAGATCAAGTTTGAAGATATATATAAGATTCTTGTAATGCATAGATTGTAGTTTAATCTAGCTTCTTTTATTTTGTCATGGTGTAATAAGGAGTTCAGTAAGCAGTAGCAGTAGCAGCAACACCAGTGAAATCATAGCTTCTCGATAGTCCCAGCTACCAAAACTTTCCGAACTACACTAACATGATTCATGTATAGCCAAGGATATGTAGGCAATCTCGGAAGCAGGGTGCGGTGAAATCTTTCAAAAAATGCTTCCCACGGAGTATTCAAACGGGTAAAAATCATACGTATCCGCTCACTTTATCTTTGCACGAAAACTCTTCATGTTTTCGGACAAAGATGGGCAGCTGTGAGCACGTGATTTTTGCCTCACATAAATTACTCCAAAAGAATTCCCGAAATTAGATCTTTTATTTAATTATTTATTATTTTAGGAATTATTATAGGATTTTTCTGATTGTTTGCATATTTTTGTGTGCGTATTTAATTTTATTAATGTATTAAAAAATACAAAAATATATTGCATCTGCTTATAGGATTTAATTTTATATTTTTAGATTAATTAGTACATTAATTTGTTTGACAAAATAGAAAAAAATTACAAAAAATAATCATGTTGCATTTTACTCATTAATTTTCGAATTTTGGCAATTTTCTTTTAATTTGGTATTTAATTAATTGTTGTAATTATTATTTAGAGATAATTAAGTTAATTTGGTAGAATAATTTGGTTTAAGGGTTAATTTAGGAATTTATGCTAGGAAATATGTTTACCTAACTAATTAGGAAGCTTCTAATAAGTGGTGGGGTTAGGAGTGCACTAAAAACGTTTGAGGGGAGGTTAATAAAATGTGGAAGGGGCATTTGTGAATAGAAAGGGCATTATTCTGCTGCCTATTTAGACAGAAGAGAAAAGAGAGAGACCCGGATCTTCATCTTCCTTACACCTAAGGAGAAAACGAAGACCAAAAAAAAGAATTTTCCAGCAGCTGAAAATATTTTTATACCTTTAAAAAAAATCCGCCGCTACACCCCTGCTCCTTCTTCATCCTTCTTCGTTAAAAAAAAACACTCTTTCCCCCTCGTTTTCTCTGAACACACCACACACGATTTAGAGAGTTAAAGGAAAAATCATAAACACACATGAAATGGATAGAAACAAGTTTGAAATTCAAAAATCCAAACTGCCTTGTTTGTCACGATCCAAAATCCACTAAGGGTCGTGGTGGCGCCGGACACCTCTGCCAGGCAAACCAACTAATTTATCAATTAAATTCTCTTTTAATACCTTTAAAAATCAAGGATTTTTCCTTCCATTTTTCATAATTAAAACAATCTCTACTTTAATTCAAATTAAGTGATAACTACTAGTACACGTCTTCCAAAAAACATCCATCCCAAAATTCGATGTCACAAGTGCATGAGCAACTACTGATAAGAGAATAAAATACAACATCCATCCGAAATACAGTTGACAAGAAATAAATAAAGTACACTGGAAAGGGCTGCTCTAGCTGCGGCCGTCTCGAATGATGCAGCTCGCCTAGTCCCAGAATCATCCGTGCTGCTACGCCCAGTAGGCTGCTAGAGATATATATACCTATGCAACAGAAATGCACAGAAGTGTTGTATGAGTACGTAATAAACGTGTACTCAATGAGTATCCTACCTAATCTCGAAGAAGTAAAGACGAGATGGCCAATTTCGACACTTACTGGAGGTCAATTAAAAATATTCTAGAAATGCGAGGAAAAATCATAGATTTATATAGTAATTCTAATTCGCAAAGCCACAAAACAGGTAAACACCTTCAACAATTAATCAAGGGCTTCCAAGGTTTATTCTTTATTATCTTATCAATTTATATCAAGCCACGAAGGCAAATTTCACATTTAAAATTACCAAACAAAAAATAACATGCGCAAATCACACCGAGGCGACAACCCAATCCAACAGGAATGTAAAATGTGCATTGCCGAGGGTTGAAAGGCCCGAACCATAGATGTATCTATTTAATCTGCAGAGGCGTTTGGCCCGTTCCATAAATAAACACATACCCTGCTCGCGAATCATGCATGCGATGCAGGTACATATAAAGATACATGCTCAATCAGTCAATTAGGAACTTATCAGGGATATTTATCCAATTAAAATAATTTCTCTTTTTAACAATTCAGGAAAATGATGTTTAATCTCTTTTTAAATTCATTTACTAATCCAGGGTGATTTAAACATTTCAAGCCATCAGTGTGTTCATAAATGATCCAAGTATGACATGCTTATGGGCCCTAACTACCCGGACAATAGTATAATAGTAGCTACGCATGGACTCTCATCACCTCGTGCGTACGTATTATAATCAATTATTACACCTATGGGGACATTTCCCTCTTGCAAGGTTAGAAAGGAGACTCACCTCGCTCCGAAGACTCATAACCGGCACTCGACATTCTTCCGAAGGCTCGAACCAACGCACAAAGCTCCAAAACTAGCCAATGGTCATACAAATCCATTAATATAAGCTCAATTAAACTTTACAACCCAATTTGTAACAATTCCTAACCCTGAACGAAAAGTTGACAAAAATTCCCTTGGCCCACGTGCCCGAAAACCCGAAATTTCTCAAAGATAAAGTTTACCCATGAACTCACGAATTAAAATATATGATTTTATCTTAATTCCATACTAAAAATTGTGGCTAAATACCAAGAATATAATTTTCTAGGTTTTCCACCAGAACCTCAATTTTTATACTAATTTTCATGCCCAAATCCATACAAAATTGATGTATTTAACTCAAAATAGCTGGGGATAACTTGCTTTAACATTGATGATGAAAATACCCTCTTGAAGCTCCCCAGAAATCGCCCCAACCTTGAAAAAATATGAGATAAATGGCCAATTCCCGACTTTTAAAACAACCCTTCTGCCTCCAGCTATTTTCGCTTTTGCGGAAACCGCTTTTGCGGTTTTGGGCCGCTTCTACGGTCCTGGCCAAATTTGGCTGGACTGTTTCTGCAATCTAATTTCCGCTTAAGCGGAACTGTTTCTGCGGTTTCATGACCACTTCTGCGGTTTCCCCTGGGCCTGTCTTTGGTCGCTTCTGCGAAGGCCTGACCGCATCTACGGTCCCGCTTCTACGGTCCAAAAACCGCAAATGCGGTTATGACAGAAGCAACATCCTTCAGCCTTTTATTCAACTTCCAAATTTGATCTGCTAACCATCCGAAATCCACCCGAGGCCCCCAGGACCCAAACCAATCATACCAAACAGTCCTATAACACATTACGAACTTGCTCGAGGCCTCAAATCGCATCAAACAATGCTAAAATCATCATTCGAACTCCAATCCAAGCTTTATGAACCTTGAAATTTCCAACTTCTATTTTTGACGTTTAAACCTATCAAATCATGTCCGATTGACCTCAAATTTTGCACACAAGTCATATTTGAGATTACGGACCTACTCCAACTTTCGGAATCGGATTCTACCCCGATATCAAAAAGTCCACTTCTGGTCAAACTTATCAAAAACCTCCAAATTTCTATCTTTAGCCAAATGGCTTCAAAATGACCTAGGGACCTCCGAATTCACTTTCGATCACGCCCCCAACTCCGGAATCACCATACGGAACTATTCACATTCTCAGAATCTCATACAGACATCGATAACACTGAAATGCACTTCAAACTAAACTTAAAAAATTTCTTCCAAAATGTCAACTTCTACAATAGGTGCCAGTTATCCAAAACTCACTCCGGGTATACGCCCAAGTCCGAAATCATCATACGCTGGAACCTTCAGATCCCAATTTCGAGGTCGTTTACTCAAAATTCCAATCCTAGTTCATTGTTTCAACTTTAAGCTTCCAAAATAAGAATTCTCCTTCCAAATTAACTCTGGACTTCCCGAAATTCAATTCCGACTACACGCACAAGTCACAATACCTAAAATGAAGCTGCTCATGGCCTCAGACTGTTGAATGATGCGCTAGGGCTCAAAATGACCGGTTGGGTCATTACATTCTCTCCCACTTAAACATACGCTCGTCCTAACATGCTGAGAATTATGCTGATGTAGCCTGAACTCACTGTTTAACTTCTCGTGCACCTTCCCGTGCTACCACAACTTAGTTGGGCACATTAGCTCGATAAATTCTGAAGATATTCCCTTTTTATTCAACAAATAAGCTTTAGAGCCCAATTCCAACATCCGAAATTTCCATGCCAGGCCTGTTTCCAACATACGATCACCATATCAATTACTACACACTGTACTCAGACACGACTGCATAACTTTTTTGAATTCACACTTTGCATCACTTACTCATAGGAACACAATAACCCTTCTGATCGAATTAATCAAAATTCCAAGGATCCGATGCTCCCATTGCATCTCATGACCTACATGGGTCTTGCTCTAACCTTTACAACACCGACACGACGGAAGAGAGGTGTTGAAATTCATAACCAACTATTGAATCAACAAATCATTGGGTCTATACCCCTGACAAGATTCATTGCCTCTTTCTGAACTATCTAATGGTCTTAGCTCCTTAATTCACTTTACATAATCCAATTGCATTGGTCCTAAATCCAATAACCTCGTCACACCCAGTACGAACTGCTCAGGCAATAAGCTACCTCGGACATAATCCAAAGTCCCATATGATGCTACCATGTGACAATGGGCTACCAATTAGAACGTGATACAGAAGGAAACGAACTCTAAAAAGGAGATCTAATTACCCCGCTCGCGAATCATACATGCAACGCGGGTATATGCAAAACGGACACCCCGCTCGCGAATCATACATGCGACGCAGGCTTAGAGCTAGAACGAGCTCTTCTCGGAAAATAGGAATCAGAACACATAAAGGAAAATAGGGGAACTGTACTGAACATCACATTGTTGCGGCGTGCAACCCAATCCAAATAGCATACCCATGGCGGCGTGCCACCCGATCCAAATAACATACCCATGGCGGCGTGCCAACCGATCCACACATAGAACTCACATAAGGAGATATACATCGGGCCAAGTTGCCCATTACAACAAGATATCGAATTCGATCACAAGCATGCTAAGTGCATAATACCATCCCTGAGGGAACATACAGCGCCATAAGCTACGTAACTCAAGCACAATTAAGGTGCGATATATAATTTGAATCTCAAGAGCCATTTTGCTCATAATACGACATTCCTGTGAGGATCCTCAACACATATACAATTCCTCGGGCCGTCTCACAACTCACACAGCGCAATGTATCACTATATGAAATATCCGACAACGAGATAACACCCTGACTACTCCCTAAGGAGCGCGTTACTGAAATGAACACAACTGGCCTGATATAAAGCCCTGTTCACATATAAATCAATCCATTGATCTCAAGCCGATTTCTGGTTGCACCAACTTGGCTAATAACCTTTCAAAGGTCCATAGTAACTCCCTTTCCCTCATAACACATAAGAACAACCATAATCACCGGAGCAACCTCCTCAGTTCATAACCCGATAACCAAAGTGCCCTCCAGGCCTAAATTCTCAAATTAATGATATTACCACAATCCTCATACTTGGTTTAAATCTTTAGTTAATCAAGTGACTACATGTCACACTTAAACGATCTTTTCGTAGGACACGCTCCCACAATCTTTCTAAATAAATAACGGGTCCGCTCGCCCAAAACCATCGGCTGCACTAACGCTGAAAAGCGATCAAGAATCCTTAACCAGGATGCAAAGAGTTTTTCACAAAACATCGATCTCAGGTGACGCTGAAGACAACACCAATTTACTTTAATCGTTTAACCCTTTCCTTGCTCATCCGAGCCCGTGACATCCTTACCAGCACCAAACTACAACCTTGATCCTCACTTCGAATTTCCATGCTACTCATTGCACCCAACATGCCAATATACGATATAACACGATTTTTATCATAACTCCGATACCATTATTATTCAACACTTCATCATATAAGAACTTGCACTTAACTTACAGGGGAATCATAGCAACACACAGGTAAATTCCCATAACCTAGAATATACAAATCTGCGAGTAGTGGTCCAAGCCATCATAGCCCTACCTTTCCGGAATCCGCTTCCACTTAACAAGCCATAACAGAAGAATGCTCCTAAATAACATCAATTATGGCGGCCGACAAGCCTCACACGTAGCGCCACCAATCATACACATAACTTGATCATGCGGAATGAGCTGATCGCTAGCCCCAATATGTCATTTCAACTACGGCTAACAAATCTATCTTCTTCCAATTTATCCTTGATTGCCTTAGAAATAATACCAACTTCATTCGACGCATAACATACTCCATCCGCAATTATCCCAAGTGACGTTGAACCACGAGACCCTTTTGCCTCAAATACCTCCCCATTGCTACGTCGCAAGACAAACATCATAGAACATTTTGTGCCTCTTCTCATAGGCCACTACCAAGCTTGGTTCTTGACCGTATCTATAGGCTCAAAACCGTTACGCACCACACTTTACCTCTTTGAATCCGCTAGGACCATTTCTAAGAGCCGCTCGCTCTGACTTGGCCCGAATATAATCAACTCCATGATTCTCAACGGAGGACCCGACAAAATCAGACCCCCCCAATTCTGAACATGGGCCAATAAGGCCAACAATAGCACACCTTTAATAATTCATTTGCTCAAATTACTACTTATGTTCTTTTCCCGTAGCTGAAATAACCCATCAATATGCTAATCACCAGAAGCTTCGCAAGTAGTTAACCATGCAACCCAATCATAGACGGTGGGACTTTCCCACTTAGATCGAAGCCACTATTACAAAACTTTAGAGTTCACCAGGATTCTTAATCTCTTATTGACATAACCTTGCGCAATCAATCGCCAGCATTCTCGATATCTTAACGTAGAAACCCAATTTGATACTCTAAATCATTAACATCATTCACACAATAATTTCCTTTGTTGCATAACCAGTAGAACTCTTCGCAAAAGCCTCACCAACCACGCGACTGCTAACCTGCTCACAGGAATACCCCACCTGTAGAAATTACTCCCCAGTATCTTCCAACGCTGCTGCATGGGGTACAATCACTACGACATCAACAACCCATCCTGAGTCCGAGCTCACTCTCCAGGTGCACAAGTCTATTCACCTCTCGCGGACATCCATTAAATGGGCAACAACATCCTTCCACTTCAAATTCATGCTACATCTTTCTTCATTTAAGCGGCTCCTTTCCGTTATATTAAATCTTTGTCCGAAGAAGAATCCCTACTTCAAATTAGATCCCTAGACGCCAATAACCAGGCACCAATATTCTCAAGTCATTCCAGACTCCCTTAAGGTGTATAGTTTTCCCCTTACCAAGCCCATACACAGCTCCGCAGCTTTCCCACTTTGGGCAAACTCACTTATTTAATCAACTGCTCGGCCTATGCTCCCTAAGTCTAGCCCTTTAAAAGTTTAAAATTCTGCCCGACACTTCCCATATGTCCTTCTCACCTTTTGTTGCTCAGTTTTTGTCTTAATAAAATTTATCTTCATAGCGCTTGAATCCACAATTTGCTACTAACTCCAAACTTTTCTGAAGGTCATCTTTCTCGAACCGCCATATTAAATACTGATTCAATCCATAACCACCGCACCCTACGATATATGATAGTTGTATATCCAATACTATTTCACAATATCTTGCCCCAAGGCGAATTGTAGCAGATCATAACACCGACAAACTTAAAGCATTCAATTAGGAAAACAGCACCCCCATATAGAGGAAAACTCCACCACGCTTGCAATTACCACATTTTATTACTATCACCAGTCCACATCTGACCATCCTTAGTTCGATTGTCTTTCCCCTGCCAGGAATAAAATACTGAATCCTTTTGATTACACACTGATTAAACCTCCCTTCAATTCATTCACTGCCCCGATACGTGGGAAAATACCCTACCATCACAACAACACTGCGGAATAATCGCTCATAAGCATTATGGAAACCTATGCCTAGCCTCAAGGCTCTTAGAAGTTCTGTTACTGAGCTAAACTAATAGAATATCCTTTCATAAGGTGACCATAATAGACAAATCAACTATACTGAGAGAATCATCCCGCGCCACATTTGTAGTGCCATTTCAATTCTTCAACTTTCAATTTATAACAAGCGCTCACGTAAGATTGAGCAGGAAGAAATCAAAGGCATCAGCCTCAAAGAAATTGAACCTTACGATAAGGAAATCAGGAAGGGAAGTACTCCTACCAGCCCCGTAGCCTCCCGAGGATAAGTACAGAAGTCTCTGTACCGATCCGTGAGACTCTACTAGACTTGCTCGTGACTCGTGAGACCGACGGGAACCTAGTGCTCTGATACCATGTTGTCACGACCCAAAATCCACTAAGGGTCGTGGTGGAGCCGGACACCTCCGTCAGGTAAGCCAACTAAATTATCAATTAAATTCTCTTTTAATACCTTTGAAAATCTAGGATTTTTCCTTCCATTTTTCATAATTAAAACAATCTCTACTTAAATTCAAATTAAGTAATAACTACTAGTACATATCTTTCAAAAAAAAAACCATCCCAGAACTCGGTGTCACAAGTGCATGAGCATCTACTGATAAGAGAATAAAATACAACATCCGTCCGGAATACAGTGGACATGAAGTAAATAAAGTACACTGGAAAGGCTGCTCTAGCTGCGCCCGTCTCGAATGATGCAACTTGCCTAGTCCCAGAATCATCTGTGCTACTACGCCCAATAGGCTGCTAGAGGTATATATACTTGTGCAACAGAAATGCACAGAAGTGTAGTATGAGTACGTAATCAACGTGTACTCAATGAGTATCCAGCCTAATCTCGAAGAAGTAGAGACGAGATGGCCAACTTCGACACTCAATGGAGGTCAATTAAAAATATTCTAGAAATGCGAGGAAAAATCATGGATTTATATAGTAGTTCTAATTCGCGAAGCCAGAAAACAGGTAAACACCTTCAACAATTAATCAAGGGCTTCCAAGATTTATTCTTTATTATCTTATCAATTTATATCAAGCCACAAAGGCAAATTTCACATTTAAAATTCCCAAACGAAAAATAACATACGCAAATCACACCGAGGCGACGGCCCGATCCAACAGGAATGTAAAATGTGCACTGCCGAGGGTCGAAAGGCCCGAACCATAGATGTATCTACTTAATCTTCCGAGGCGTTCAGCCCATTCCATAAATAAACATATACCCCGCTCGCGAATCATGCATACGACGCAGGTACACATAGAGATACATGCCCAATCAGTCAATTAGGAACTAATCGGGGATATTTATCTAATTAAAACAATTTCTCTTTTTAACAATTCAGGAAAATGATGTTTAATCTCCTTTTAAATTCATTTACTAATCCAAGGTGATTTAAGCATTTCAATCCATCGGTAGGTTTATAAATGATCCAAGTATAACATGCTTATGGGCCCTAACTACCCGGACAATAGCATAATAGTAGCTACGCACGGACTCTCGTCACCTCGTGCGTACGTAGCCCCCACAAATAGGAGAACATAATCAATTATTACACCTATGGGGACAATTTCCTCTTACAAGGTAAGAAAGTAGACTCACCTCGCTCCGAAGACTCACAACCGACACTCTACATTCGTCCGAAGGCTCGAACCAAAGCACAAAGCTCCAAAAATAGTCAATGGTCATACAAATCCATTAATATAAGCTCAATTAAACTTTACAACCCAATTTGTAACAATTCCTAACCCTGAACGAAAAGTTGACAAAAATGCCCTTGGGCCCACGTGTCCGGAAATCCAAAATTTCTCAAAGATAAAGTTTACCCATGAACTCACGAATTCAAATATATGATTTTCTCTTAATTCCATACTCATAGTTGCTAAATTCCAAGAATATAATTTTCTAGGTTTTCCACCAAAACCTCAATTTTTATTCTAATTTTCATGCCCAAATCCATACAAAATTGATATATTTAACTCAAAATAGGTGGGGATAACTTACCTTAACATTGATGTCGAAAATCCCCTCTTGAAGCTCCCCAAAAATCGCCCCAACCTTGAAAAAATATGAGAGAAATGGCCAATTCCCGACTTTTAAAACAACCCTTCTGCCTTCAGCTATTTCCGCTTCTGCTGTTCCATTTCTTTTCTGCAGTCCTGGCCAAATTTGGCTGGACCGTTTCTGCGGTCTAATTTCTGCTTAAGCGGAACCGCTTCTGCGGTTTCCCCTAGGCCTTCCCTTGGCCGCTTCTGCGGTCCAAGAATCGCAGATGCGGTTATGACAGAAGTAGCATCCTTCAGCCTTTTCTTCAACTTCCAAATTTGATCTATTAACCATCCGGAATCCACCCGAGGCCCCCGGAACCCAAACCAATCATACCAAACAGTCCCATAACACATTACGGACTTGCTCAAGGCCTCAAATTGCATTAAACAACGCTAAAATCATCATTCGACCTCCAATCCAAGCTTGAAACTTGAAATTTCCAACTTCTATTTCCGACGTTTAACCTATCAAATCATGTCCGACTGACCTCAAATTTTGCACACAAGTCATATTTGACATTACGGACCTACTCTAACTTTCAGAATCAGATTCCGACCCCGATATAAAAAAGTCCACTTCTGGTCAAACTTCTCAAAAACCTCCAAATTTATATCTTTAGCCAAATGACTTCAAAATGACCTACGGACCTCCGAATTCACTTCCGATCGCGCCCCCAACTCCAGAATCACCATACGGAACTATTCACAGTCTCAGAATCTCATACGGACATCGATAACACTGAAATGCACTTCAAACCAAACTTATGAAATTTCTTCCAAAATGTCAACTTCCACAATAGGCGCCAAAACACTCCCGGGTTATCCAAAATTCAATCCGGGCATATGCCCAAGTTCAAAATCATCATACGAACCTGCTAGAACCTTCAGATCCCGATTCCAAGGTCATTTACTCAAAATTCCAATCCTAGTTCATTCTTTCAACTTTAAGATTCCAAATAAGAATTCTCCTTCCAAATTAACTCTGGACTTCCCGAAATTCAATTCCGACCACACGCACAAGTCATAATACCTGAAATGAAATTGCTCATGGCCTCGGACTGCTGAATGATACACTAGGGCTCAAAACAACCGATCGGGTCGTTACATTGTTCGTAGTATGGATGTTCCGTCGAACATGTATCTTTATTGAGACCTCCTGTAGCTTAGTTTAAGTTACTATCTAATTTAGCAGGTTATGAATCAATTTTTTTTAAAATTAAATTCGTGTTTCATGCGCTATTTGTGCAAACTTTTAGCCTAGACATCATTTATTGCTAAAAATGACAATTAATTTATTATGTTGGTTTAAGTTGTATTGACATTGTAATGCTTCCATAATTAATGGCTTCACAATAATCTTAAATTTAGAAAAATAATTATGAACATCCATAGTTTGCTTTAGTTGAGTATAATCCTTTGAAATTAGAATCGAGGTGTGCCATTAGTTGAATTTTCCATGGCCCTCGCAAACTTGAAAGTGCATAGTTGCTTTAGGCACGCTATTTAAATTAATTCCCTTAAACTCGGGTGTGCATTTCATATGAACCAACTCCAATTCTCAACAACGTTAAATAAAATGTGTTGTCGACCGTGGGTGCATTTCATGTGACGTGGTTCATGACATGTTTTAGATAATGTTGAATCTTCCTAAAATAATTTAAAGCGGCTAATAAGCTAAAATTGTACCATAGGTTAAAACATATATTAAAATAAGATAATAGGCCAATTGTAATTGTTTAACCGACCATTCTAGAACCACAGAATTCGGGGGTGCCTAACACGTTCCCTCGGGTTAACAGAATTCCTTATTCAGAATTTCTGGTTCGCAGACTTCAAAAGGAAAGTCGAAATTTTCCTCGATTTGGGATTTGTAAAATAAACCGGTGACTTGGGACACCAAATAAACTATCCCAAGTAGCGACTCTAATAAATAAATAATTCTATTTCGAATAATATCACTTAACGTGAAAAAATTCCCTTATACTACCTTCGGGTAGGAAACAAAGAGGTGTGACAGCGATCACGGACACCTTATCACGAACGCGATGAACAGCCTCTCAAACCCATCGCGAACGCAAAGGCTAAACCTTCACCTCCCTCAACAGACTCTTTGCGAACGCGAGGACCCTCCTGCGAACGCAAAGAACAAAATGTCTGCAACTGCTGGAACTGATTTTCTGCAATTTCTCCAACACCAAAATGGTCCGATTTACCACCCAAAACTCACCCGAGGCCCTCGGGACCTCAACCAAAAGCACCAACACATTCTAAAACCTTATTCAAACTTGCTCCAATAATCAAAACACCTCAAACAACATCAAATTACCTAAAACACATCGGATTCAAGCCTAAGTTTCTAAAAACCTTCCGAAATATGCTTTTGATCAAAAACCCAACCAAACCATGTCCGAATGACTTGAAATTTTCCACACACCTCCCAAATGACATAACGAAGCTACTACAACTTTTGAAATTCTATTCCGACCCTTAGATCAAAATCTCACCTACAAAGGAAATCGCCAAAATAAAAACTTCGCCAATTTAAGCCTAATTCTACTTCGGACCTCCAAAACCCATTCCAATCACACTCCTAAGTCACAAATCACCTCTCAAAGCTAACCGAACCATCGGAAATCGCATGCGAGTCCTCTATCATATAATTCAACATCCGGTTGACTTTTCCAACTTAAGCATTCTTAAAAGAGACTAAGTGTCTCAGATTTCACCAAAACCAATCCGGATTCAATTCAACCAATCTGATACCTCAAAACACAGATGAACAAAGCAAATAGGAGCAGAAATAGGGGAAAAATACCGGTAACTCGTGAGACGACCGGCCGAATTGTCACATCCTCCCCAACTAAAACAAAAGTTCATCCTCGAACGAGTCAAGAAACATACTTGAAGCCTCAAAAAGGTGAGGATATCTGCTCCGCATCTCCCGATCGGTCTCCCAGGTAGCCTTCTCCATGGGCCGACCTCTCTATTGCACCTTCATTGAAGCTATATCTTTTGATCTCAAATTCCGAACCTGACGCTCCAAAATAGCTCTTGGCTCCACATCATAAGTTAAATCATCCTCTAACTAAACTGTGCTAAAATTCAGAACATGAGATGAATCTCCAATATACTTCCAAAGCATAGAAACATGGAAAACCGAATGCACACTCGACAAGCTGGGTGGCAAAGCAAGCTCATAAGCCACTTCCCCAATCCTCCGAAGTACCTCAAAAGGCCCAATAAATCATGGACTCAACTTCCCTTTCTTTTCAAATCTCATAACAACCTTTGTGAGTGAAACCTTCAACAGTACCTTCTCACTAACCATGTAAGACACATCTCGAACCTTCCTGTCAGCATAACTCTTCTGTCTCGACTGCACTGTACGAAGTCTCTCCTAAATTACCTTCACCTTATCAAAAGCATCCTGAACCAAATCTATCCCCAATAGCCTAGCCTCACCGGGCTCGAACCAACCAACTGGAGATTTACACGGCCTCCCATACAAAGCCTCATATAGAGCCATATGAATACTCTATTGGTAGTTGTTGTTATAAGCAAACTCTGCAAGTGGTAGAAACCGATCCCATGACCCTCCGAAGTCAATAACACAAGTGCGTAGCATATCCTCCAATATTAGAATGGTGCTCTCGGACTGCTTGTCCATATAAGGGTGAAAAGTTGTGCTCAACTGCACCTGAGTACCCAACTCTCGCTGAACAGACTTCCAAAACTTGAAGTAAAGTGAGTTCCCCGATCTGAAATGATAGAAACTGGGACACCATGCAACCGAACAATCTCCCGAATATATATCTCTACCAGCCGCTCTAAAGAATAAGGAGTACAGATAGGAATAAAGTGGGTGGACTTGGTCAGTCTATCCACAATCACCCAAATAGAATAAAACTTCTTCAAAGTTCGAGGGAGTCCAACTACAAAATCCATAGTGATCCTCTCCCACTTCCACTCAGCAATAACCATCTGCTGAAGCAAGCCACCTGGTCTCTGATGCTCGTATTTCACCTGTTGACAATTGAGACTCCGAGCTACAAATCCCATAATATCTTTCTTCATTCTCTGTCACCAGTAGTGTTGTCTAAGATCCTGATACATCTTCGCCACTCCTGGATGAATAGAATACAGCGAGATATGGGCCTCTTCCAAAATCAACTCCCGAGGCCCATCCACATTGGGCACACAAATTCGGCCCTGCATCCTCAACACTCTATCATCACCAATGGTCACATCTCTGGCATCGTCATGCTGAACTCTGTCCCTAAGGACAAGCAAATACGGATCATCATACTGGCGCTCTCTAATACAATCATATAAAGAAGACTGAGATACCACACAAGCCAATACCCAACTGGGCTCAGAAATATCCAACCTCACGAACTGATTGGCCAACTCCTGAACATCAACTGTAAGAGGTCTCTCCCCAACTGGAATATATGCCAAACTTTCATTACTTATTGCCTTTCGGCTCAAAGCATCGGCCACCACATTGGCCTTCTCAGGATGGTACAATATAGTGATGTCATAATCCTTAAACAACTCCAACCACCTCCGCGGCCTCAAATTAATATCCTTTTGCTTTAACAAATGCTGAAGATTGTGATGATCGGTGAATACCTCAGAAGATACGCAATACAAGTAATGCCTCCAAATCTTCAATGCGTGAACTATGGCAGCCAACTCCAAATCATGAATGGGGTAGTTCTTATCATAGGCTTCAACTGACAAGAAGCATATGCAATAACTCTACCCTCCTACATCAATACATAACCAATCTCTACTCTCGAAGCATCACAATGCACTATATATGAGCCTGAAGCGAATGGTAAAACCAACACTGGAGCAGTGGTCAAAGCTGTCTTGAGCTTTTAAAAGCTCTCCTTACACTCGTTCGACCATACAAATGAAGCACCCTTCTGAATCAACTAGGTCAAGGGCGATGCGATAGATGAGAATCCATGAACAAACCGGTGATAATAGCCTGCCAAACCAAGAAAACTACAAATCTCTGTGGCTGAGGACGGTCTGGGCCAACTCTGAACCGCCTCTATCTTCTTTAGGTCGACCTGAATACCCTCACTGGACACCACGTGTCCCAAGAATGCCACTGAACTGAGCCAAAACTCACACTTGGGAAACTATGCATAAAGCTTCTCCTCCCTCAACCTCTGCAACACAACCCTCAAATGCTCTGCATGCTCCTCCTAACTACACGAATATACCAGGATATCATTAATGAAAACTATGACAAATGAGTCAAGATAAGGCCGAAACACGCTGTTCATCAGATGCATGAATATTGCTGGGGCATTGGTCAACCCAAAAGACATAATTAGGAACTTATAGTGACCATATCTGGTCCGGAAGGCCGTCTTAAGAATATTCGAATCCCTGATCTTTAGCTGGTGATAACCCTAACGGAGATCAATCTTGGAGAATACCCTCGCTCTTTGAAGCTGGTCGAATAAATCATCAATGCGAGGCAAAGGATATTTGTTCTTAACTATTACTTTGTTCAATTGCCTATAATCAATGCACATTCTCATCGTGCCATCCTTCTTTTTCACAAACAGAACTGGTGTACCCCAAGGTGACACACTGGCCGGATGAACCCCTTATCTAGGAGTTTCTGAAGCTGCTCCTTTAAATCTTTCAAATCCACTGGTGATATACGATACGACAGAATAGAAATGGGCTGAGTTCCTGGCACCAAGTCAATACCAAAATCAATATCCCTATCCGGTGGCATGCCCGACAGGTCTGCAGGAAATACATCAAGGAAATCCCTCACAATTGGAACAAAATCAATACCGGGATTCTCAACTCCGATATACCTCACAAAGGCAAGATACAAGAGACAACCCTTACCAACCATACGCTGGGCTTTTAAGAAAAAGATCACTCTCCTAGAAACATAATCGGCCATACCTTGCCACTCGATCTATGGCACACCCGGCATAGTCAAAGTGACTGTCTTAGCATGACAGTCCAGAATAGCATAATACGGAGATAACCTATCCATGCACAAAATGGCATCGAAATCCACCATACTCAGTAATAAAAGGTCAACTCGGGTCTCCAAACCCCCAATAATCACTACGCATGACCGGTACACACGGTCTAGTCCAACAGTATTACCCACCAGAGTAGATACATGAACAGGTAAAGCAAGAAACTCATGAGGAGCACCAAAATAGCGAGGAAAGTATGATGACACATAAGAGTAGGTGGAATCGGGATCAAATAACACAGAGGCATCTAAGTGGCAGACTGAAATAATACCTGAAATGATAGCATCGGAGGCAATGGCATCAGATCTGCCTGGCATAACATAAAAATGGACTTGACCGCCCCCTGATCGACCTCCCCCTCTGGGGTGACCCCTAGCTGACTGATCCCCACCCCTAACTGGCTGGGCGGGTGGTGGTGGAGGAACTGAGCTGAAGTTGATGACTGGCCCCTCTGCTGGGATGAACTAGCAACACGGCGGGGACACTGCCTCCTCATATGTCCAAAATCTCCGCATTCAACTCCCTGGTGCCAGAGTTGGGCACTGAAGGGAACCCTCGGACCGGAGTGACCAGCAGATGAACTCGGCATAAAAGAGCCCTAAACAGATGAAGCACGGGATAAGCTCTGAGCTAGAAGGGCACTAAGTGATGAATGGCCCTGGTGCGAACTGTGGGAACCATGACCTGATAATGCCCCTCGATAACCTGATTGATCAGTCTGACCATGTCGAAACTATCAGCCTCTGTCATGCTGAAACTGGCCCCTCGAAGGAGCACCACTATAGCTACCAGATCCTTTAGGCCTCTTGGCCTCCCTCTCCTCTCGCTCCTGGCGATGAACAGACTCAATCTCCCTGGTAATATCCACAACCTCCTTGAATGTAGCACCAGTAACCCTCTCCCTGGTCATGACAATATAAAGCTGATATGTGAGGCCATCAATGAACCTCCTGATACTCTCTCTATCTGTGGGAACCAACCAAACTGCATGTCGGGATAACTCAGAGAATCACATCTCATACTGCATCACCGTCATCTCTCCCTGACGCAGCTGCTCAAACTGCCTATGCAGCTCCTCTTGGCGTGACTGTGGCACATACTTCTCTAAAAAGAGAACAGAGAACTACTGCCACGTAAGGGGCGGTGCACCAGCAAGCCTATGCCTCTCATACTCGTTCCCAACAAGTGAAGGTAGCCCCGGATAATTGAAAGGTGGTAAATGCCACACAACTGGTCTCTAGAATCCCTGTTGTACGAAGCATCCTCTAGCATTTCTCCAAAATTACCTGGGCATCCTCACCCTCTGCACCGCTGAATGTTAGAGGCTGGAGCCTACCAAACCTCTGAAGTCGACGCTGCTCATCATCCGGCATCACTGGTACTACAAACTCCTGAGCTGGTGCAACCGGTTGGGCTAGAGGTGCCCTCGATGTCTGAAGTTCCTGCATAACTTGATCAGGTGTGCGAGAAATGGGGGTCTGAATCCCTCCCCTGGTATGTGAAGTAGTTGCGGCCGTAGTAGCTGAGACCGCCTGAGCCAAACTGGTACACACTGATAATATCTGAGCTGGAGCCTCATAAAGGCCTGGGATCACAATAAGCACAGCTGGTGCCTGAACTGGTGATGCTGCATCGTCCACAACTGGGACCTGGTCTTGAATTGGAGCAGCTGGTGGATCTGCAAGTACTGCCCCCGCTGCTCTGCCCCTACCGCGACCACGACCGTGTCCTCGACCTCTGGTGGCCTCAGTTGGTGGCACTGGTGGTCGTCTACCCTGTCTAGTAGAGCATTTCCTCACCATCTATGAGAGAATAGAACAACAGAAGTTTAGTACTCGAATCAACAAACTCGCACGTTAAGAATTTCAAGAATTTGAAGTTTCCTAAAGGTTCTGCAGCCTCTCGAGGATAAATACAAACGTCTCCGTACTGATCCTCCAGACTCTACTAAATCGACTCATGACTCGCGAGGCCTATGTAACTTAGGCTCTAATACCAACT
The DNA here is from genome assembly GCA_026770625.1 of Nicotiana glauca. NCBI lineage: Eukaryota > Viridiplantae > Streptophyta > Magnoliopsida > Solanales > Solanaceae > Nicotiana > Nicotiana glauca. The sequence goes on along the minus strand of MU738700.1, from coordinate 22,654 downwards.
TGTCACGACCCCAAATACCGGTCGTGATGGGCCTATCACATTACTAGGCAAGCTAGACCAACTATCAAACCACAACCCATTTTTGTTTATTAAATTATTTGCTAACACGGTTAAATTACCAATAATCTCGAAATTAGCAAAACTCGAGCCTTGGGCTCACTTATCGAAACTCAAAATTTTTTACATCAACGGGTTCCTTATCTCCCCATAAGTCTATGCATATAAAGAACACCAAAATCGGAGATCAAATGGCCCATCAAATCCCAAATCAAAACTCCAAAATTCTAAACCCTAGTTCTTCCATTTTTAGTTCAAGTTTTCCATGAATTTCTAGCTAGATTTCACAATAGAATCAAGTTTTTAGTACAAAATTCTTACCTCCAATCGTTCCCCTTTGAATCGCCCCTTTAATCTCCTTCAAAAAGTTCTCAAAATGATCAACTATGGGTGAAAATAGACCCAAAATTGCGGACAAGACAACTTAAAAACATTTTGCCCATGCCTGATTTTCCTTCTTCGCATCGCGGTCAAACTTTCACGTTCACGAAGCACAAACTCGCATTGACCAAATTTTGCTCTAGGCGCATGCAGGATGAGAACGCGATGCTTCCTCCACCTACACCTTCGAAAATGCAAACACCCCTATGCGAACGCGTTGAACAATTCACCTTGGCCCCATCTGACCCAATTCCTTATGCGCGATCGCGGACATCTTATTGCGAACGCGATGAACAACCTCACAAACCCTTCATGAACATGGCACCTGGATCGCGAATGTGAAGGCTAAACCTTTACCTCCCTCAGCAGACTTTTTGCGAACGCGAGGGCCCTCCTGTGAACGTGAAAAACAAAATGTCTGCAACTGCTCGAACTGATTTTTTGCAATTTCTCCAACTCCAAAATGGTCCGATTGACCATCCGAAACTCACCCGAGTCCCCCGGGACCTCAACAAAAAGCACCAACACATTCTAAAACCTTATTCAAACTTGCTCCAATTATTAAAACACCTCAAATAACATCAAATTACCCAAAACACATCAGATTCAAGCCTAAGTTTCTAAAAACCTTTCGAAATATGCTTTTGATCAAAAACCCAACCAAACCACGTCCGAATGACCTAAAGTTTCGCACACACCTCCCAAATGACACAATAAAGCTACTGTAACTCTCAAAATTCCATTCTGACCTCTGAATCAAAATCTCACCTACCAACCGGAAATCGCCAAAATAACAACTTTGCAAATTCAAGCCTAATTCTACTCCAGACCTCCAAAACCCATTCCAATCACACTCCTAAGTCACAAATCACCTCCCTAAGCTAACCGAACTATCAGAACTCGCATTAGATCCTCTAGCACATAAGTCAACATTCGGTTGACCTTTCCAACTTAAGTCTTCTTAAAAGAGACTAAGTGTCTCAAATTTTACCAAAACCAATCCGGATTCAATCCAACCAACCCGATACCTCAAAACACAGATGAACAAAGCAAATAGGAGCATAAATGGGGGAAACAAACCAGTAACTCATGAGACGACTGGCCGGGTCGTCACAAAACCATTTAAAAACCTAGTCAGTGTAGCCTCCTCTTCCTTCATACAATTAGCCTAGATCATAGCCATATCCATAGCCTTAAAGTATTCATCCACAAACATGGACCCTTGCTTCAATGTTTGAAGACATTGTTGTAGCTCTCTTTGAAAGTGTGATGGCACAAATCTCTTCTCATCACCCTCTTCATCTTAGCCCAAGTAGAAATTGGTGCTATTCCTTCTTGCAATCTATACCTAGTAAGTTTTTTCCACTAAATAGCAGCATAGTCAGAAAACTCAACAACAACAAGTTTAACTTTCTTACCTTCAGAGTAATTGTGATAGTCAAAGATGGATTCAACCTTTCTCTTCCAATCAAGATACAATTTTGGATCCCTTGTTCCCTTAAAAGATGGCATCTTCTTCTTTATACTACTTATATTGTCATTTTTTACTTTACCTCTTTGTCCCCTCCTATTTCTTCCCACCCTATCCAAATCAATATCAGTAAAGTCATCTATAAGGTTTTCTTTGATTTACAATGGGAGAAAGGAGTACATTTTTTTCTGGCTTGGGGCCTAACATTATTTTCCTCCTAAGTTCAGCTATTGTATCATTTTGCTCAGCAATGATGTCCCTCATTTCTGGTAATTGCAAATTACACCTTTTGAATTGTTGATGCATATATTGCAAGGTAAAATTATTTCTTGCTTTGATTTTGGCTTCTTAGAGAACCCTTTGTTCATCATTACTACTTGTGCGTGACATCTTAAAAAATTTAAATTGTATCCCACAAATTGGCTTTTCCCTATATTGTTCTCACACACACTTGCCTTTTTTCTCTCGAAATAACCTTTGAACAAAATACTCTATAGATTTATAGTTAGACCCAACTTATATGAAGTTCTTAGTAGGAAAATATAGATTTTTGGGGAACGAATGAAAGAAGAACGAAATCCTAGAACTATAGGCTTGGTTGAAACAAGACACGAACAAAAAGGAAAGGATTATATATTTAGATCAGAAAGGGTAAGACTTATCATTGAAATCTAGGATCCTCTCTTCTTGTTTCCTTTGTTAATTTTTGGAAACAAATTAAATACAAAAGAAATTTCTTGGAGAGCAAGCAATTCTTTTTTTTCTTTTTAACTGATTTTCATTTTTTGTGTTTTTTTTAAAAAAAATTTCAAGTTAATATTCACGATGCTACAGTAACAGTTTTTTTGCTCTTTTTATTCAAGAAATCCCAAGAATTATCAAGAATAAAATCTTGATAGAACTGCTCTGATACCACTTGGTAACAGCAAGGTCGGAAATCCAAACTAGAGTAAAAATTTAAGAAGTGAATGCAGAAGCAATAACAATAATAAATTGAACGACTAGAATTAAAGAGCAAAAAATAAAGGATATGAGAAAATTCAAGGAAAGAATTCCAAGAACTTCCAAGAACGCAAGTTCTATAACCTTGATAAGATCCAAGCAACAACCGTAACGACCCAAACGGTTATTTTGAGAATTTGCACTTCGCTCGATATTTTGGGGGAACAAGTAGCTCATTATGATGTATTAGGACTTGTGTGCAAAATTTGAGTTCATTCCGAGTTGACTTGATATGTTCCGCGCCGCGTTTCTGGAAGTCGAAAGTTCATTAAGTTTGATTTGAGGTGCGTTTCATCGTTTTGATGTTTTTATGAATGAATTTAGGAATAGAGTAGGTCCTTGTTTTGTTATGGGACTTGTTGGTATGTTATTATGGGATCCCGAGGGGCTCCGGTGAGTTTTGGATAGGTTTGGCAATGTTGCGCTTGTTTTTCTTATGTTTTAACGTTGTTTCTTCAAGCACAAATGGTACCACATTAAACAAATGAGCTCCGATTTCTATTTTGATTGAATAATTATATTCGTATCATAATTAAGGAGCCATAGCAAAAAGAATCGTCAAATTTGGACATCGTGTGAGGATTTTATAGTCAAATTTCTAATGACTTTGTATTTAAAAATTTGCACTATTTCTAAATATTGAAACCAACATATCTTCTCAATTATAAGGTCAAATGGAGTGATTCAAAAGCCTAACTTGACTGAAATTTCACAAGGAATCCATTGGAGGTATCAAAAGCTAGTTTTGGGATTATTTGGCATACATAATGAGGCAGAACAGCTGGGCAAAAATACTTAATATCGAAAGTTTGTTCATTTGGTCATATTTTGAGTTTGGGAGCTTTTTTTGGAGGTGATTTTCCCTAAATTGATTGGGGTAAGTGTTATATACTTAATTTTGGTTATATTTCATAAATCCATCTTCGTTTTAGGCAATTGAGATATGATTTCAAAGTGAAATTTGAGGTTTTTGTCTAAAATTTCATAAAGTACATTTTTGAGTTTTGAATATCCATTCGGCTTCGGATTTGAGTGAAACTAGATGGTTGGATTCGTAATTGAATGGGTGTTCGGGTTTATAAATTTTGTCGGGTTTCGAGGTGCGGGCCCAGTGAGTTAACCTGTATTGACTTTTTGCAAATTGTATAAGGATCATAGTTTTGTTAATTGAAATTGTTTTCTTTTATATTGTTTGATGTATTTAAGTCTTCTTTGGCTAGATTGGGCCGAGCGATGGTGAATTGGTAAAGAAAAAGCTAAATTGAGTGTTGAGTTGGCCGAATTGAGGTAAATATCTTGCCTAACCTTGTGTGAGGGATTTCCCCTTAGGATTTGAATCTTCTATGTTGATTGTAGTTCGTGTACGCAAGGTGATACGTACGTGCTCGGATTTAGTTGTGAAAAGTTGGCCTTTTAGGGTTCTTAGGCCCTTATATTCACTAAGTATTAAGTTATACTTGATATGACTGAGTTTTCTATTTACTAGTTTCACCTCTATATACTTAATTGGAATTAATTGCTTTATGATTCACTCTTATTGCGTATTTGACTCTTACTTGACTTAACTGAAGATTTTTACCTCTCATATTGACATGCTATCTTTTCATAATTATCTATATTTATCTAAAATTATTATCTCATCCTATAATTGTTTAGTGTTAATTGCGATTGCGATTGCGATTATCTTTCCGCCGCTTATCCTTAATTGAATTGTTGAATAACCTTCGTAATTGCTAAACCTTAAAAGGAGTTAGATATCCTATATTTCAGTTAACATAGCATTATTTGGAATTTTTTTGACTCATGTTAGCTTCCTTGTTGTTGAATTGTTTACTATGGGATCGTAGCTACATTTTAGTTTTTCCCTTGTTAAACTGTTCTCTTTACGCCTAGAATTCTTTACTTTGGTTATTCCTTGTGATCGGGTTCTACCATTTCTTTTTTATTTAAAGTTCTTGAGTTGATTTACTTGTCGTACTTTGTATTATTATCATTTTTGTTGTCGTACTAGTTGTGCTGATGCACGAGGTTCTTGCACTGCTGTAGTTGTTATCTCTGTTGGTTGCGCTGCATATTTACTTTGGGACTACGGATCGATATTCCGGGAGATCCCCTGTTCTGCATATTTACTTTGGGACTACGGAATGGTATTCTGGGAGATTCTCTTATACTGCATATTTACTATGGGACTAAGGAACGGTATTTTGGGAGATCCCTTGTACTGAATATTTACTTTGGAACTACTGAACGGTATTACGCGAGATCCCCCTGCATATTTACTTTGGGACTACGGAACGGTATTCCGGGAGATCCCCCTGCATATTTACTTTGGGACTACGGAACGGTATTCTGGGAGATCCCCCTGCAAACATTCTATGTGCTGTCCATTTTTTTCTTATGATTACTAACTGGTATGAACTATGTTAGGACACTTGCACAAGCGTACACGTAGCTAAGCACCCTTATTGGATAAGAGGTTTTTCTTGATATTGTTGGGTATAGATGCACACCCTTATTTACTTTCCTTCTATGTGAGAATGGCTCTATTTGGCATGTGAGTCATCAGTGCGGTTGTGAGGTCTGATGAGGACACAGGATTCCAAGTGTTAGGGTTTCATGTATTGAGACCCGTGAGTTGTAATTTATCCGAGTTTCGATACTTGGTGAAGGTTGTTGACTAAAATCAAATGTGAAAGTTGTCATTGTTATTGAATTATTATTTGTCCTTGTTGTATCCATGGTTTCAGATTTAGGTTGTGTTTCCTCTCACTCTTTTGTGTTATTATTATGGTATTTTTCTAATACTTGTCATTTTCCCTCAATTTACTGTAATTACTGTATTATTAGTTATACTGCATAGTTTTCATGTAGAAATCATGCACTATTGTTCCTATACTTGTTCAAGTTATTATACCAGTAGGATTCTTGACTATTCTTCGTCACTACTCCACCGAGGTTAGTCTTGATACTTACTGGGCATCGCCGTGGTGTGCTCATTCTACACTTCTGTACATTTTTTGTACAGATCCGGGTATTGGATCGCTAGTAGCTATTCGGACCGTTGCTGTGGAGACTCAAGGTAAACCTGTTGCTGCGTTCGTAGGCTTCGGAGTTACCTTCTTATTTTATATTTACATTGTTCACTCTTATTTTGAGACAGTTGTATTTTAGAGGTTTTCTAGCAAACTCAGTAAAGCTTATGACTTGTACTACTAGTTTTGGAAAATTGTAAGTTTTTTTTGTAAAGATTTCTATGTCGAGACTGTTAGATTTTCTTTATTATTGTTGTTATTTAGTAAATGTTAGGCTTACCTAACACCTAAGAATAGGTGTCATCACGATACCTAATGGAGGGGAAATTGGGTTGTGACAATAACGTTTTGATTTATTAAAGAAATAAAACACCTTTACTTAAATAATAGATTTGGATATTGACCCTTTTACGAGCAACTTGAGACAACAATTAATAACTAGTATTAATCGCCTTCTAAGAATACCACAAAGGAATCAATAATATCACAATAACGAAGTTATCTTACTACCTTGAATTATGAACTAGTAAAGGTTGAAAGATAAATCTTAAAGCATAAGTAACAAAGGTTCAAAAGAACTCTCAAAGTATAATATTATTAATCAATAATGAAGTACCACAATGAATGAAAAGAACTCCTATTTATAGGAGTAAAAAATACTTAAAACTAGGTAGGGTGGCTGCCAAGGTAAACCCTAACTTGGAGACTAAGGTAAATACTAGAAAACCTAATAAAAACTAATAAAAATAAGAGGGTGGGCGGCCAAATCCCTTTGGGGTAGACTTGGGCCTTAAAACTACTAGTTTGGGCCATTGGTTTGGACTCTAATTGGGCTCCTTTGGAACATCCCCTTTTGAACCTCTTTTAAGCTCATTTTAAGCAGTTCTAGATGCACTTTTGATAGACTTCAAGGGATGATGTTGGAACCCAATATTCCTCCTCTTGAAATTCAATATGGGCCACCAAATAATTGTAAAACTTTGACAATTCATCTCCTTTGGGCTTGAGCTCTTTCTTTACAATTAAAAGCTTATTTATTTGCCATTGAAGTCTAGCAACCTTAGTCTGCAATTCTCCAGCTTGAGTTCTTGTAAATGGCCTTCTTGGAGCGTTCAAGACTCTATCCTTGTCCTTGATTCTATCATAACATCTCTGCCCTCGGGATCCCCCCCGCCTTTAGACTCACTTAAACTATTCGAGTCAGCCCTTGATAGACTTCAAGGGCTGATGTTGGAACCCAATATTCCTCCTCTTGAAATTCAATATGGGCCACCAAATAATTGTAAAACTTGGACAATTCATCTCCTTTGGGCTTGAGCTCTTTCTTTACAATTAAAAGCTTATTTATTTGCCATTGAAGTCTAGCAACCTTAGTCT
>MU738700.1:0-13708 GCA_026770625.1 Nicotiana glauca | reverse complement strand
GGGGGGGGGGGGGGGGGGGGGCAGAGAAAACCTGGGCGTCCTCCGTATATAAAATGCTATTGACCATTTTCGATCAGGATTAACACTTGGGTCCGGGAATCGATCCACTAGTTTTGGGTCCAACGAAGACCCGGTAGCACCCGACAAAGGCTCTTTCCTTGGCACCGGTAGGTCAACGAGCCCAGTGACATCTTCTAAAGCAACGGCTTCAATCCCATCCAAAAAGCCATGGATATCACTCACCCTATGAGGACTCAACATACTGGCCTCACAAAGCATGGTGTCCGAAATCTGAGGAAACCCGCTGATGCCGATTGTTGCAAGTTCGTCTATCGGGACACTTTTTGCAGCTTGAGAATCATTGCCCTCAATCTTTCTCTCAACCCCCCTAACTTGTGGAAGAATGGGGTCGACGTTTTTTGTCTCAGAAGCTTCAACCATGTATCTCTCACTGACCTCCTCATGTTGGGATGTTTCAACTTCATCGCCCGCCGGCTCGAGAACTTTTTGTACGGTGACACCAGCCCGCAGCAGGCCATCACTTTGGATTTATCTTCCTCTTCTTCTTATTTGGACGGATCCTTTAATTAGCGAATTGAGTCCGAGGACACGGCACCGGTGTATCCCCCAAGCTTGCTTGACCTCTTCGTTGGTTTCTTATTTTCTGAGCCCGCAAAACTAGGAGCCCTTTTCTTTTTCTTCTCTTTGGCTTGCTTCAGAGCAGGTGGTTGGGGAAGGAATTCTTCGCCACCGGATGGGGGCCTCATTGCAACATCCTTGCTGAGGCCTAAAAGGAATAAAGATGAGTAAGCTTGAGAAGAAGCCTGAATGACAACCGTTTTAAGACAGAAATTACCAAGATTATGGGCCTACCATCAACCCTTCGATAATCCATCCAAGCATGCTCGGAGTATGGTCTCTGCGACACTAGTCCCTCGACCCATTTCTTGAATTCGGGGACTATTTCCAACACCTGATCCACAACTGCAACACCAAAAACATAGATGAGGAAAGAAGATAAGAAGTAAAACATCACAATTGAACATTCAAGGCAAAGTAATACTCACAATTCGTATTCCATTTCTCAGGAAACGACATGTCTTCAACAGGGATCAGGTTCAAAGTACTTATTCGAACAAATTAACCTATCCAAACTCGGTCACGAGCCTCCTCTATGCTCGAGAATCGGGCCATGCTGACCCGGTGAGCAAGCTTGATCAGCCCTCCTTGATAGAGTCGAGGACTGTAAAGGCGCATAAGGTGATCGAGGGTGAAAGTACATCCCTCGATTTTTCTCACAAAGAATCGGAGGAGAATTACTATTCTCTAAAAGGAAGGATAGATTTGGCCAAGTGTCACATTGTACCTCTTGCAGAAGGCCACAATGACCGGGTATAAGGGCCCCAACGTGAAATGGTAAGTGTAAACACTTAGGAAATCCTCCATTTAGGTAGTTATCGACTCCTCGGGCGAAGGTACCACAACATGTTTATCGACCTAGTGGAAATCCTCTTTAACTTTGGGAGATCATCGGTTATTGTGAATATGTACCTCAAGACCGGTTCACATCGACCATGTACTGAGGTGGTCTTTTCAATGTTAAAATAGGCGATAGTAGGGCACCCTCCCGGAACAAAATCCTAAAGGGGATGTTCCGTCGTAGCTCCGTCGCCGGCGGGCCGTGAAGAAGAGGTGGCCTCCTTTTGTCATATAGTTTTAGAAGTCTTTGCCATTATAGAGCAGAAGAGAAGATAGTACACGACTTGCTAAACGTTTAAGAAATTTGGGTACAAGAATTGTACAACAAAGAGATTTTTGAAGAGAAGCAAGAACGGGAGAACTCATGGTAGCCAACCAGTAACTGACAGGCATTTAATACCTGGTAACTGGACCGACGGGACGTTTTGAGTTATTGCTTATGTCATGATCAGGTGTATCATTGACGTTCGCCATTTACGTCATGGCCTATCGAGGCAGAGCTCGGAAATTCATATCGTTTCTTATCATCTTCTCTCCAAGAAATGAGGGGACTATCTATAAATGGTCAAAATCGAGCTTGACCTTTTGTATGACTAATCAAGACTAGAACATGATAGGCTAAGTTTCAACCTCGTGTTATATTGAACCATGATGCAAAGTTATATTGCCGAGTTTGTGACTCAGAGATCGATCAAGATTGAGATCAACCAAGATCGAGACCGATCAAGATAGAGATAGAGCGAGATCGAGAAAAGCTTACCGAGCCAAATAACGAAAAGTCGAAACATCCACAATCAGACGAGGATCACTACATGTAGAATTTTATTAATTAGCTAATCATAAGATTAATTAGCTAATCATAAGATTTCTTACATGATATAGAATTTTAACAAGAGTAAGACTCCCCTACTATATAAAAAGAGTCTGATCATTTGTAAAAGATCATCATATTCACGCGATACAAAGCAACATATTGTCATTATCTTGTTATTTTGATCATAAGCGAGTTGAAACATCTTTTGGTTCAAGGGTGATTGAACTCGAGGGCCAAGGCTATTCAATTTCTGTGGTTTGTATTTATTATCGTCAATTTCAATACAAATTTAATTTTCTTAATTTATATCAAGTTATATCACGTATCCTTAAAATCGCGTACAAATTCAATTGTTATCCGATTTTAGGGTAAACAGAATTTTAAAGGCTAAAAGAAGTAATTTTACCCCTCTATTTGTGTATTTATGCTTGATTCATGGTTTTAAGCTTCTAATAAACTTATATGATACATGTGGACTTGTACGTACGTTCAAAAGTAAGACCTGGAGGGGCTCGAGAGCATTTGGGCACTGTTGCATAAAAATTAGAACTTTTAAGGATTTTTTTTTTTGACTTGAATTGTTGTATTGTGTTGTAGCATTATATTCGTTTCTCGAGCCTTTAGAATGTCTATGTAGGGTATTTGAAATAGATGAAATGGTTTGGAACGGTCTCGAGGAGCTCGGGCAAGTTTCGATGCATTTGAAGAAGATTGTACAATTCTGGAAAGCTACAAGTTTCAGTACTCAGGACACCAAGAAGCTGTGGCTATAGCATTGAAACCTAAAGCTTGAAATTTTCATCCAAGCACTAAGACATCGGTGGCTATAGCAGTCAAACCAGATTTCAACCAAGTATAAAAGGGGTCCATTTTAGTGACTTTTATTTCATTTTTCACCGTTTTGGAAGCTAGAGAGCTCGGATTGAGGTAATTTTGAAGAGATTTTTAATCTATAAAGATGGTATACGTGATTCTCACTCGGATATATGATTATAACATAAATTTATCTTTAGTTTTGCCTTATAATCAGGAATCAAAAGGTGATAATAAGGGTTTTTTACTTCAAGAAAAATAAAGTACTTTTGAAAATTCTAATATCGATTTAGACTCGAATTGAGAATCTAATTACATACGTAGTCTCATGACGTTATGAGCCAATGGTATTTGATTTTTGTTCTGGGGTTGACTTTTTGCCTTTAATCTTGGCATTTTTTTTGCTTTAAGAACTAAGTCGTATGACTAGGATTGATATCGTAGAGTATTTTTTGGGCTCATTTAATGGAATTGGAGAAGAAAAGACAGATTTTTAAGAGCAGAACTATTATGACGCCGAGGTATGTTGACACTTGAACTCATTCCCAATCTATTTTGTTTTATGTATGCTACATGTTTGGAGTAGCGTATATACGAGGTGATGAGCATATATACAGAGGCGGATCCAGGATTTAAATTTTATGAGTTTAATTTTAAGGCTTTTAACATTGAACCCATTGTATTTTTAAATTTATGGGTTCATATTCACTATTTTTGTAATTTTAATAAATTTTTACATACAAATTTTTACTCCGCATCGAAAGTTATGGATTCAGTTGAACCATAAGTTATACGCTGCATCCGCCACTGCGTATATATGATGCCATGTGATTCCATGCTTGGTAGAAGGATAAGCTTTATATCCTTTACTTGATTTACTTGAGTATGACTACTTGAGTATCTTATTCGTGCTAGTACAATATTATAATCATACTTCACATGCTAATTTAACATTACAGATTCCATATATACTGTTTCACCTATAAGCATGTTTATTTTATTCTCTTACTTAATTGAGACTGTTATTTGGTAAGTTGAGTTGTTGGACGTGTACATTCACGTTCTGTTGAGGTATAAGTTTGCACATGACACGTTCCTATTGAGATATCACTTTGGGAACATCATTACAAGTTCCTTTTGAGATATCGGGTTGGGCAAGATATTTACATGTTTATGTTTGGCATGTGAGATCATGTTCCTGTTATGCATAAATCTGAATCCATCTCTCTTGAGTTATGCAATTACCCATTTTACCTTGGAATGTGTGTGCACAGGTTTGTGAGATACCGATGAGTTTTTCATTTGATTATGATACCAATTATGAGTTTGATCATAAAAGAGAAAGCATTATTGTGTTTAAGTGAATTTTCTATGACTTTTCATGCACTTTATATGCTTTATTCATGCATATCATCTATATAGGTCACTTTGATACAATATTACTGTAGCATATCGGAAAATTTTAAAGAGTTTAAGGCTCAACAATAGGTTTAATACATGTTAATTTAGCCTCAAAGTATGTGCAGGCTCGCACGGGCGTAGAAATGATTGAAAAAATTTATTGTGTATTCGGTAGAATTGAAGGTGGAAGTGGTCGAAAGTGCGAAAAGAAATCAAAAGTTGAATTTAAAAAGAGTTGGAAGAAATGGAAAAATATAGAACAGAGGCTCCCCCATGCGCAGATTTTCAAAGGGAGAATGGAAAACAACATGTTTAGACTCCAACGTGTGCTCAGCGTGCGCAACAACACCTGCAGCATGCACACGACGCACGTCCGGCGTAAGGTCTGACGCCTTCCTGAGATTCCTTGGAAGGGCAACGTAAGGCTAAGTAACTGATATCCCTGCAGTTGCTGTCCGTCAACTGAGGTCCCCTCCGTGCGCTAGAATAAATTGTCTGTGCCGCACGGAAAAACCAATGTCAAGAGCAATTGAGAGAAAAAAATGAGAATTGAGAATGAAAGAGAGCTTGATTGCATTAATGAAAGCTATTACAGAAAAGCAATGCGGTGTCGAGGGGGAGACACCAGTACAGAGAATTGTTGCTTGCTAGAAAGTTTTGAATACTTGATCCCCCCTAATAATACTTAAAAAAAATAATCCAAAGCTACGAGACTAGACTAGAATTCGCTAGAGAAACATAATGGAAGTACTTGAAATAAAACTACTCTATTTACAATGAAAATGACTTAGTTTTCTAAAAGGCAGCAACATGTCCGTTTTCAGCAGCATTGTTTTTGGCATCACGGTTTGCGCGCGTGGCGTTGTCTACGCACGCGGTCTTGTTGGAATCTACCTACGGCTGGGCGCTGGCGAGGGATATCGGCGGGGCGACAGAGGCACCTGCGTACTTGTCACTTGGCGCGGCCAAGACTACGGGGCCGTCCGTGGCGCTAGGAGTTGGGAGGCTTGCTAGGACGCTACGGGGCGTGCCCAAGGGGTCATAGGGCATGGCTGGAAAGCCGCCCATGACATTCTCCCCCACCTGAGTTGGCTACGTCCTCGGCGCCTTACTTGCAAAATAATCTTCAATGAGGCTCTTGTAGGCTTTGAGATTTGTTCCCCTCTCCCAAGTATTCTCTTCTGCATCACAGCCCTGCCATTTTACCAAGAACTCTTGGTGATCTTTTCTTGAGGCATGAATCACTCTGTCATCAAGGATAGCTTCAACACGCCTTTTCTCGGTTGAATTGGGACCTCGAATACTGGATATTGTAAGTTGGCTCCTTGAAGGATCCTCTGTGTCTTCTCGAAAAGGTTTCAGGAGGCTGACATGGAAGACAGGATGAATTTTCCACCAGGCTGGGGTATCCACCCGGTATGCAACTTTCTCAATGCGCCTTTCGATGGACAATGGTCCAATGTATTTTTAAAATAGGCGAGGGTCATAGACCCCCGCAAATAAGCATCGCTTTGGAATTTTGACCATCACTTTGTCTCCTACTTGATATTCAATAAAGCGGCGATTCTGATCAGCATGCCTTTTCATCCACTTTTGAGCTTTGACAAGATAGCTCCGCACTATCTCCAGATTCCACTTCCACTCTTTTGAGAAGCTAGTAGCCCGAGGGGACTTAGCCATGTTTAGAGCATTCACAGTGTGTGGGAGTAGCGGTTGCTATCCGGTAACAATTTCAAAAGTGCTTTTGTTTGTACTAGAGCTCTTTTGTGAATTGAAACACAGTTGAGCAGCATCCAAAAGCTTCATCCAATTTTTCTGCGATCCGTTTACAAAGTGGCGGAGATATTCCTCCAACATACCATTGAATTGCTCCATCTGGCCATCAGATTGCGGATGAAACTTGAGATGTGACTAAATTTTGACCCAAGGCACTTAAAAAGTTGGGTCCAAAAGGTGCTAGTGAAGTGTGAGTCGCGATTACTAACAATGTCTTTGGGCAGGCCCCAATATTTGACGACATGAGAGAAGAAGAGTCGAGTTGTATCTTCTGCTGATATATATTGTGGGGCTGCAATAAAGGTGGCATGCTTGGAAAACTGATCTACCACAACCAAGATAGTTGTAAGATCTCCGACCTTGGGCAATCCGGTGATGAAATCCAGGGAAACGCTTTCCCAAGGTCTCTTTGGGACAACTAGTTGTTCCAAGAGTCCCGCTTGTGTCAAGCAGTCTGACTTGTCCTTTTGGCATACTAGACAGGTCTTCACATACTGAGCGACATCATCAACCATTTGAGGCCAATAATAGGCACGACGAAGTAATGCCATGGTACGTTCTTCACCGGGATGGCTAGCCCACAGAGTATCATGACATTCCGCTAGAAGAGTCCTCCGCAGATCTCCTCCTTTCGGAACATAAAGTCGGTTCCATTTGACTTTCAGAAAACCATCTTCCACATAGAACTGGTGAGTCTTGCCCTATCCTACCAAATCAACCAAATACTGAGCAGCGGGATCCGTTGTGAGTAGCTCCTGTATCTGGTCCTTGATGGAGGTCGCTACTTCGCTCCCCCTTAGGATGGCGAGTAGGCACACCGATGCTAGATCAGCTCTCTGACTGAGCAACATGGTTGGTCTTTCCACTGCGGTACTCCAGGTTGAAGTGGAATTCAGCTAGGAGTTCCTGCCACCTGGCCTGTCGACCATTCAATTTCGGTTGGGTCATGAAATGGCTGACAGTTGTGTTTTCTGTCTTGACCACGAAAGGGGTTCCCAGCAGATAGTGCCTCCAAAGTCGCAAGTAATGGACGATAGCCAATAATTCTTTTTCATGAGTGGCATAGCGCCGCTCTGCATCCTTCAGCTTCCGACTCTCGTACGCTACAGGGTGCCCTTCTTGTATTAAGACCTCACCAAGAGCATAGTCAAACGCATCCGTTTGTACCTCGAACGACTTGGACAAGTCAGGGAGGGCCAAGACGGGACTACCAAGAATAGCCGCCTTTAATGCGTTGAAGGCCTCTGCTCTCCTTGGTCCCCAATCCCAAGGTGTGACCTTCTTGAGGAGTTTTGTCAATGGCCCTGCGATAAGGGAGTAGTTCTTCACAAACCGCCGGTAGAAGTTGCATAGCCCAAGGAATGCCCTCAAGGCGTGGACATCGTTAGGTAGTGGCCAATCTATGATGGTCGGAATCTTCTGTTGGTCCATCTTGATATGTCCTTCCTCAATGACATGCCCGAGGAAGTCAATTTGCTTCTGAGCAGAGGAGCATTTGGACAGCTTCACATATAGTTCATGCTCCCACAAACGAGCTAGGACCTTCCGCAAATGCACTAGGTGTTCTTCCAATGTTTGGCTATATACCACAATGTCATCCAAGTAGACCACCACAAATTTGTCAATGTACTCTCGGAAGACTTGGATCATCAGGGTGCAAAATGTGGCAGGAACATTAGTCAAGCCGAACGGCATGACCAGGAAATCGTATGACCCATATCTTGTTACACAGGTCATCTTGTACTCATCACCCTCCGCAATCCGAACTTGCCAGTAACCTGTCTTGAGGTCTATCTTTGTGAACACAATCGCACCACCCAGTCTATCGAACACGTCTTCCATCAAAGGAATAGGGTACTTATTCTTCATGGAGATTTTGTATAGAGCTCGATAATCCACATAGAGTCGCAGGCTGCCATCATGTTTCTTTTGGATATGGGGACTTTGAGGGTACAATGATCCATGTATCTAGCATTTCTCTCAATTGTCTCCGAAGCTCGGTGAGTTTGGGTTGTGACATTCTGTAAGGCGCCCGGGCAGGTGGCTTCGCCCCCGGCACCAAGTCAATTTTATGGTCCACAGTGTGCCTAGGCGGGAGCCGCTTTGGCATGTCTTGTGGCATGACATCTTCAAACTCCAGTAGTAACTCCTTCACGGGTTCAGGAATGGGACCCGAGGACCGTTCTATATCTTCAATGCAGAGGGTTGCCAGGAATGTAGGCTTATTTCTTTTGACCCCCTTCTTCAGCTGCAAGGCCGAGATATTCTCAACGGCCATCTTCATGGGTAGGAACGGGATAATTCAGGGCTTGGCCCTATTGGTTCCCATCATCAGTAGCATGTCTGCAAATGGTACATGCATGGTGTTGGTTTGCCTTAGGAATTCCAGCCTAACAATTAGCTCAAAGTCATTTATGATCACCACTCGCAAGTTGAATTTTCCTTCGTAAGGGCCAAGCTTCACCGGTACCTGTTTGGCTATTCCACCCACTAACTGGGGTGGTGAGTTGATAGCCTTGACACTGCCTTTACCTTTCCCTACAACCAATCCAAGGCTCTCCACTTGAGTCGAGGCTAAGTAGTTGTGGGTAGCACCTGTGTCTATCATAGCCCGAATAGGCTTGCCATTCACCTTCATCTCGACGAACATTAAGGTCCTCTCTTGTTTAGGAGGAGTCTCTTCATTTGCCTTCTTTTTCCCTTTCTTCGTAACTGGACGTAGGTCCTTCTTTTTACGGATACCAGCACTAGTCTCTGCTAATGCTTTAGAGATGGAGCTAACAATTGCATTGAAGGCACCTACTGGTTCAGTCTGGTCCGCATCGTCTGAGTCGTCATCCGTCCCATCATCAATAGCCTGATGGGCGTTCATTATGCATGTGGGCATTCATTGTTCCAGTGTGGTTCGCGGCAGTGACGACATCCTGAAGGAGGCTTTCTCCCCCGCTCATTGTTGTTTGAAGCATCATTGTTGCTGCTTGAGGGAGTAGCTCTAGATTTGTTTGAGTTCTGATCTCCCCCATGTTTGCTAGGACCACCATTGCTAGGCTGGCCCCCTTTGAACCCTGCTCGGGTAGGCAGCTGAGGCCGGTCTTTTCGAGCTTCCATTTGATAGTCTCCAAGGCATTCAGCTGCTTGGATCGCCTTGGGAAGGGTATCTACCCTTTGTCTATGTAGCTCCATGCGAGCATAAGGTTTCAACCCTTCCATGAAGGTGAAGAGTTTGTCCTTGTCCCCCATGTCGAGTATGCTTAGCATGAGTGCGGAGAATTCTCGCATGTAGTCCCACATTGATTTTGTCTGGCGGAGCTCCCGTAGTTTTCTCCTTTCGTTGTATTCAACATTCTCGGGGAAGAACTGCAGGCGTATAGCTGCCTTCAGTTCTGCCCATGTCTCGTGAGAATCTTCACTGGCCTTGATGGCTTCGTACTTCACCTGCCACCTGAGCTTAGCATCACCCTGAAGATACATGACAGCAGTTGTTACCTTCTTAGCTTCCTCTAGATCCCCAACAGCATCGAAATATTGTTCGACGTCAAATATGAAGTTTTCCACTTCCTTGGCGTTCCTAGCTCCACTGTATGGCTTTAGCTCAGGAATTTTCAGTTTCTTTGTCGCGAAAGTGGAGTTCACAGGACCTCCGATTTGGTTTCCACCTCCTCGGAGTAGGCCCTGTAAAGCAGCATTGACAACATTGAGCTAGTCTGTCAATTTGTCAATAGTTTGTTGCATGGCAGTCGCCTTTTCTGCCTCTTGTGCCCTGTGAGCCAAATCCTCGGTGCGCTTCTGTTGGAGCCCCTCGAATTTCTCAAAAATTTCGGCTGCCTTTGTGGCTGCCGTCTGCCGGTCTCCCTCGGAGTCGCGACTGATGTTTTCAACGTCAACTTCGACCTGAAGCACCCTGCGGTCCAGGTCGTCCAACCTTTGTAGTAGGCTGGTTCTTAGTTCAGGCACCGTATCCACAATAGGCCGCAATACCTCAATCGTCCCTTCGAGAGCCGCAATGCAGTCCCCATGATTCACCATGGTCAGAAATGGTGGTAATGTCAATGAGTTCCCTCGTTCGATGTCGAGCCTATGCTCTGACACCAACTGTTACGCGGCGCCTTCCTGAGATTCCTTGGAAGGGCAATGTAAAGCTAAGCAACTGATGCCCATGCAGTTGTTGTCCGCCAACTGAGGTCCCCTCCGTGCGCTAGACTAGATTGTCAGTGCCGCACGGAAAAATCAATGTCAAGAGCAATTGAGAGAACAAAAATGAGAATTGAGAATGAAAGAAAGCTTGATTGCATTAATGAAAGCTATTACAAAAAAGCAATGCGGTGTCGAGGGGGAGAGACGCCAGTATAGAGAATTATTGCTTGCTAGAAAGTTTTAAATGCTTGATCCCCCTAATAATACTTAAAAAAATAATCCAAAGCTACAAGACTAGAATAGAATTCGCTAGAGAAACATAATGGAAGTACTTGAAATAAAACTACTCTATTTACAATGAAAATTACTTATTTTTCTAAAAGGCAGCAACAGGTCCGTTTTCAGCAGCATTGTCTATGGCATCACGGTCTGCGTGCGCGGCGTTGTCTATGTGCGTGGTGTTGTTGGAATCTGCCTGCGGCTGGGCGCTGGCGAGGGACATCGGTGGGCGACAGAGGCACCTGCGCGCTTATCACTTGGCGCGGCCAAGACCACGGGCCGTCTGTGGTGCTAGGCGTTGGGAGGCTTGCTAGGACGCCACGGGACGCGGCTAAGGGGTCATGGGGCATGGCTGGAAAGCCACCCATGACAGGTCTCATCCGTTATAAATACAAGGCGCTCAGGGAGAGAGAAAGAAATGGATCCTTTCGAAAAGGTTTAAAAGAGTTTTGATAGAGGCTCATCCAAGACATTAGATGACCAATCATCGTGAGATTATAATAATGTATTGGTGTAATTACAACTCTCTAATGCTAGCCCTAACACTAGAATCTGTGGAAAATTCTTAGATTTTCAAGAAACTCAAGAATACTTTTTAATGGAAATTCTTAAGATTTGTCTTCCAAAGGTAATTTTACTACTCAATCTTCACATATTATATATAAATTAGTATATCGAAGGTGATTTGGAGTAGAAATTATGATTTAATTGTGGTTTGGATAAACCCTAAAAGTGAGTATGTGAATGGGATTGAGTAGTTAATAAGGATGACGAATAATGACTAGTTGGTGTTGGGTGATTAATATAGTATCGTTAATTACTTCAAAAGAGTACTAGATTATTAGAATTGAATTTAACAGGCTGATGGGTGAACTATTGGCAATTTGGATTGTTGGAGCTTGTAACCCTAAATGAAAATTTATAAATTTTTTTGGACATGTCCTGATGCATTTGGGATATCTAATTGTAGATATCGATTTGTTGATGATGTTTGAGTATTTTAATCAATTTGGAGCGTCCTGGTATTATCCTAGAGCTTGGATTTGAGGTAAGTTAATTAAAATTTACTCTTCTCAAGGAATTTTCTCTAAAATTATTCTTTCGATTACATGAGATTGTATGTAAATGTGCATCTATTCTTGTGGGGACAAGAGGGAAAGATGTCACCATATATCTTGAGTTGTGTTTCATATGAAAGATCTTGTTGTTTTATAAAAGAAAAAAAATCTTGTTTTCAAGGACTTGATGCCAAATGACACTTGAGACTAACGCTATAAATTTTATCAAAAACTTATATTGATGATAAACGAATAAAATATTAAAGTGTTAAAAGTATATTTTTATGAAAAATATTTCTTTTAAAACTTGATGAATAAATAGCACTCTTTGTACTTTTAAAAGATGAGTGTTAAATTGTTAAGACTTTAACATGAAAAAGATTATGTGTTTAAGTTTGTTTAAATAGTTTGGTTTGGTCATGAGCTATGATTTGATAAAAATAGATCCTTTGAGACTACTAGGCTATTAATCTATTTTTGAAATGTCAAATTTTGTGAGAGTTACTAGTGGAGACCACCGACATTGATTTGGAGTTGAGTTTATTACCATGGAACTATATATGCCCGTGTAGGGATATATTCCAAATCTAAGTTGAGGTTTGTGGTATAAAGTTTCCCGTTGTGAGAACAAATAATTATTACTTAAAGTAATGAGGTTAAGTCGACTCGTACAATATTACAGGAAGCCGCCCAAACAAGTAGGGTCAAATACTTGTTGCTACGTTGATCACATAATAGTTGTTTATATCGGTGTCGGTATAGTTCTTTTGGTGAAACGCAAAATATAATTTTATTATATTTAGGCCTAACGAGCCGAAAGTGACTTCGATGACTTAAAAAAATTAAAATAGTTTTATATATTTTTTCTAATTATGGGTTGATATAAATATTTTGACAGTCCATATCATGATTTACATTTTACTAGCCTTTTCTAAGTATGAATTGGTGTAATCATACACTGCTTCATATAATTTGTTAGCTACATATATTTTATAAAGTTTTGTCCAAAAACTCGAGTTAGAGAGAGTCTATAACAATTATTAAGTATTGCGGTGATGTACTCAATCCTTAGGGTCCCTCGTGCTTTACATGTTTTTGGTATGAGGTGTGGTACATGATGAATGGACGAGGTTAGGATGAATCATTTTTCAATGTATATGTTGATGCACCACTTTTATTCCGTCGTAGATATTTTGTTGATCTTACTTTTTTTGGTTAGGGTTTGTCCAAAATATTTATTTTATTCTCATATAATAGAGATTCCATTGACAATTTCTTTTGAAGTTATTATCCTCATGTTCTTTTTTAGTTAACGAAAATGGTGAATTAAAGATTATGTTTCTTGTATGTCTTTAATAATTCAAAATAACTATATCTTCATAAAGGCTTCCGCATGCATCTATTAGGCATGTAGATGAGTATCCTTGTGCAAATTAGTCTACCCATGTTGGTTAGTATGATCAGATGTCTGTCACGTAATTTTGCATCGTGACAAACTTGGTATTTAAATTGCCAATCTTTAACGAATTGTGTCGAATTCTTCTAGGAACCTCCAAAACTAAACCCGAACATACATACAAGTCCAAAATTATCATATGAACCTATCGAAACCGTCAAAACCTAATTTCGAGTTCGTTTACCCAAAATTCAAATCATGATTAAATCTTCCAACTTAAAACTTCCAAATCGAGAGTCATTCTTCAAATAAATTCCGAACCACTCAAAAATCAAAACGACCATACACGCATGTCATAATATTTCATATGAAACTACTCAAAGTCTCAAACCATTGAATGAACGCTAAAGCTCAAAACACATGGTCGAGCCGTTAAAGGTTGTCACTGTCACACCTCTTTTTTACGGCGCTTACACCCCGACGAAGGGATATATAGGCATAAAAAGAGTTTTTCCAAATAAAGGACGGTCGGAACAGGATTAGTTATTTAAATTTTTC
>MU738697.1:27982-54912 GCA_026770625.1 Nicotiana glauca | reverse complement strand
AAATTAATTCATCAATATGAAATCAAGTTTTGAATTAGGTAGCGGGTTCAAGCTAAAAGGTTTTATCCTTTTGTTTGAATCCGGACTTGAATTTGAGATTTGAATTTGTATTCATGAATTAATTAACCTTTAGAGATGAAAATAGAAAACTTAGCTACTTTAGTTTGGCCTTTAATAAATAACTATGAGATGAGCCTCACCGAATTAAATACATAATTGCGGGGCCCTCATTAATTACTCACTAAAAAATAGTTAGTATTCGGGACAGGCCGTTTAGCGAATTTCACGGCCTTCCCAAAAGATAACAATACGTTAGCCGTTTTAGGCGCGATTCTTAATAATTTTACCTTCCTAATACGGGTGTGCATTTCATGCAACCCAAATCCAAATCCGAAAACGTTGGATAAGGATGTGTCGAGGATCCGGGTGCATTTTATGTGACGAGATCCGAAAATATATTCTTAAACGATGTTCACTTTCTTAAATAAAAATAATTGACAAAACGCGGAAATTAATTTTAAAATTGCACAAGTAAGGTAACATGTACAAAAATTAAATTTTAGCCAAATATAACAGTTGAGCGACCGTGCTAGAACCAAGGAACTCGGTAATGCCTAACACCTTCTCCCGGGTTAACAGAATTCCTTACCCGGATTTCTGGTTCGCGACTGTTAAACAGAGTCAAACCCTTCCTCGATTCGGGATTCAAACCGGTGACTTGGGACACCATAAATCTCTCAAGTGGCGACTCTGAATCTTAAATTAAAATGAATCCCGTTTCGATTGTCCTTAAATTGGAAAAACTCCTTTCTTTACTATATCCATTCCCGGGGTGTAGTAAAAGCCGATAAAAGCATCCTTCGGAAAAAAAGGAGGTGTGACAACCCCTACATTGTCTTTTGAGTCATAATATTTAATACTCTGATGGGAAGACGTTATGAAGGTAGTATCAAAGGGGTAAGAACTCGAGACCGTTTCTTATTATTTTCATTCTAAGAAATGCGGGGACTATCTGTTTACGATTAAAATAGAAGAGTCCGATTTTATGATAATTATGGCACTTTGTAAGACCATCCCCAGATAACTTGAGGCTCGGCTCGAGGTTCAACCCCAAGGGCTCCCAATGTTCAACCTCGAGGTAGTGTAAATCGATGGATCTAATGGATAAATAGGAATTTCCCAAGGCACATGATTAAAGCTGACCTAGTCTATTGGGCTAGTTCAAGCCCGTACCGTGGCATTAAATGTTTATACCAACCTTCTATCCTTGTAATAAATGCATATGTACACTGTTGGGATTCCCCCTCATTTATAAAGGGGATCCTTATCATTTTGTAACATACAACATTCAATACAAGAAAAAGAACATTCTCTACTCTCTAACTAAAGCACATTCTCCTTTGATTCTATTACTTACATTTATTGTGTTTTATGAATTTTTCTTCATTTATTACTCATTATTGATCATAATGGAGCTCTTTTCAAAGCTCTTAGAATTATTAGTCCTGCATCGGCCGTTCATAACCTAACGCTCAGTTCGACCTCGAGGCCCCGTATAGGATAGCTCGAGGCCCCTATTCTCAATTACTTGGTTTGCATATTATACCATATCCAAGGCTTTTACCTTATTTTCTAGTCTCACACTTAGCACCAACTTCCTAACAACTAGCATAAAAATAAATCACGTATTTTTAGAACAACAATCAAAACTAATTGTAATTACTATTTTCAAGGTAAACACTATGTTTAGATCTTGAAAACCAGAAGACTCCTCCAACAAAGCTCTCTATTGAGGTGCCTCCTACCTTGGAGCTAAAGCCATTGCCCCCGCACATCAGGTATGAATTCCTTGGCCCTTCTTCTACAATATCGGTTATTATTTTTTTGTGATGAACAAACATGCAGGTAGTGTCTACATTGGAGGTGCTACAAAGGAGGAAAAGAACGATCGGTTGGACTTTGGCAGATATTCGGAGCATAAGCCCCGCCTTTTGCATGCACAAGATTATTTTGGATGAGGGTGCAAAACTCTCTGTTAAACATCAAAGAATATTGAATGAAGCAACGCAAGAGGTGGTGAAGAAGGAGATAATCAAGTGGTTAGATGCCGGGGTTGTCTACCCCATTTTCGATAGATTATGGATCTCCTCGGTGCAATGTGTCCCTAAAAAGGGGGCATGATTGTGGTAACAAATGACAAGAATGAATTGATCCTAACAAGACCCGTCATGGGGTGGAGTGTGCATAGACTGTAGGAAGCTCAACAAAGTTACTCGAAAAGATCATTTCCTGCTTCCATTTCATGACAAAATGCTTGATAGGCTGGTCAGACATGCTTTTTATTGCTTCCTTGATGGATACTCCGGCTATAATCAAATTATTATTGCTCCCGAGGACCAAGAGAAGACCACTTTCACATGTCATTATGGTACTTTATCATTTCAAGGATGCCTTTTGGGTTGTGTAATGCATCGGTAACTTTTCAACGGTGTATGATGGCTATTTTCACTAACATGGTGGAGGACATTCCTGAGGTCTTTATGGATGATTTTTCTGCTGTTGGGAATTCGTTTGAAGAGTGTTTGAAAAATTTTGATAGGATATTGGCTAGATGTGAGGAGACAAATTTGGTGTTGAATTGGGAGAAGTCTCACTTCATGGTCGAGGAAGGCATTGTCCTCGGCCATAAAATTTCAAAATATGGTATTGAGTTTGACCAAGCCAAAATTGAGGTGATCTTCGAATGATGGCTTTGAGATCAATGATTCCTTCCCCGACGAGCAATTTTTAGCCATTTCAGTGACCGGGATGCCATGGTTCTCCAATCTATTCTTGTAGCGGTATTGTACCAAATGAGTTCTATTCAAACCAAAGGAAGAAGCTGAAATGGGAGTGCTTGGACTATTATTGGGCTGAGCCATTTCTTTTCAGGATATGTACCAATGGTGTGATCTGGCAATGTGTATCGGAAGAAGAACAAATGGGAATAATTGCGGCTTGCCACTCTTCACCGTATGGTGGTCACCATGGTGGAGCCATAATGACTACAAAGGTTTTTACTTGTGGATTCGATTAGCCTACCCTCTACAAGGATGCTACTGAGCTTGTCAAGCATTGTGATGAGTGCCAAAGGGCCGGTGGGATTTATAAGAAGAATGAGATGCCCCTGACCACAATTTTAGAGATTGATATCTTTGATGTTTGGGGTATTGATTTCATGGGACTGTTCGTGAGCTCTTATGGGAACACGTACATTTTGGTAGCTGTGGTCTATGTGTCAAAAAGGGTTGGATCCGTGGATTTACCAACAACGAAGCTCGAAATGTGGTGACATTCTTGAAAAAGAATATCTTCACAAGGTTTGGTACTCCGCAGACCATTATTAGTGATGGGGGTTCACATTTTTGTAACTGGGATTTTGATACCTACTCACCAAGTATGGTGTCACTCATAAAGTCTCCACCCCCTAACATCCTCAAGCAAACGGATAGGTTGATGTCTCAAACCGAGAGATCAAGAATATTTTGTCAAAGACTGTGCATGCTAGCCGAACAGATCGATCAAGAAAACTTGACAATACTCTTTGGGCTTATATGGCGAACTACAAGATGCTGATTGGGATGTCTCCATATTGATTTGTGTTTTGGAAGGCGTGTCATATTCCGGTAGATCTTGAGCATAAGGCCATATGGGCATTGTTGAACCTTGAGTGGGATATCACTACAAACCTAAAAGTAGCACATTTAAGTGAGCTTGATGAATTCCGGTATCATGGCTACACAAGTTCGTCCCTTTACAAGGAGAAGATGAAATACCTCTATGACAAATATATCTATAACAAGGAGTTCAAAGAAGGTGATTTGGTTCCATTGTTGAATTCTCGGTTAAGGATGTTTCTGGGCAAGTTAAAATCAAAATGGAGTGGGCCCTTTGATGTAGTAAATGTAACCCCTTTTGGTGCTCTATGTTTGTAAAATAAGAATGATGATGTTTTTAGAGTAAATGGGCACCAGGTTAAACATTATCTTTCCAAGGTTGATGATTGCCACATTGTGGCAGTTCTTCATTTCAAGTGATTGGTAATCTGTGTCGTGCCCTGACGTTAAATCAGGAGCTTCTTGGGAGGCAACCCATGTGTCTTTTTCTTTCTTTTGTTTTTCTTCTTTAGATTAGCTAGACATTGAGCTAACCAGTTATGAAGTGTGTGCAGGAATAGGTGTGCATTGCAGGGACTGTGCATGAAAAATTTGGCTAGGTGTCAAAATGCATAGTCTCTGAAGTTGGCCTGTAAAAAATGCTTAAGGAATTGCAGTCGCACACATTATTGTGCGGTCTACACTAATTCTACTGTTGCACTCATTTTTCTACGATTCGCAGTGAGGCTGCTCCATAGGCAGGTAAAGAGTACAGACCGCAATAAAATTATGCGGCCGTACTCAGTCAAAAACCTGGCCCCCACGGGTAAAAGTATAAGTAGGACTTCTATCATCATTTTACATTTTTATATCTCTTAAGCCCTAATGCTAAGCTTGCAAAATAAATTCCCCCATTTTTACTCAATTTTACCTTATTTCATCAACTTAGAGTCTCCCCTACATCTTCGTTACTGGTATGTTAATTCCTTCATTAGATTCTTCATTTTTTGTTTGATTTGTTCTTAGATTTAGGGTTACTTCTATGTCTAAGAAGGTCAATGCTTAGTTTTTTTTGCTTAGAATCTTGTGGGTAGCATATTTAGTGTTAATTGGGATTTGGGTAAGTAGTTATCCATGCTTAATTTTTTAAACCATGCCTAAATTATATAAAGATTGCATAAAACCTACGCCAGTACCTGTAGAGTTTGAATTATGCTACCGCACA
This sequence comes from Nicotiana glauca, assembly GCA_026770625.1. Taxonomy (NCBI): domain Eukaryota; kingdom Viridiplantae; phylum Streptophyta; class Magnoliopsida; order Solanales; family Solanaceae; genus Nicotiana; species Nicotiana glauca. The sequence goes on along the minus strand of MU738697.1, from coordinate 50,052 downwards.
CATATTTGTGTGGTCCACAGTAAAGGCTATGTGGCCGTACTCACTTTTATGCGGACCACAAAAGCCTGAAATTTTGTGCTTGACTTGTGCGACCGCAATCAAAATTGTGCGGTCCATAACAGACTTCTGCGGACACACTCATTTTTGTACGGTCCTTAGTGATGGAACTTCAGAGACCCTAGTAGTATGAACCTGGGGCTCTCCGACAACACTCATTTTTGTGCGGTCCGTAACTGGCAGTCTGCGGCCACACTCACTTTTGTGCGGTCCGTACGACCCTTTCTGAGAATATTTTTCTGCAACTTCCACTTACGTTTATGCATGCATTTGATTTGTAGTTCTTATGAGTTGCATGCAATGGTTCACTCACGAGGCAAAGGATATATGTCAAAAGGGAGGGCAGAACTCTCTCGAGGACAGGGTCGAGGCACAAGCAATCTCACTCTGGCAATCCAAAAGGTTATAAGCAAGAAAGCAATAGCAAATAGAGCCCCTGATAACTTCGAGACCAGTGAGTACGTCCTATCTGGGGAAGCTTCTGAGGGTAATTCCGTGCAAGTACATCCGGAAGCCCAATCACAATAAAGACAACAATTCCCTGGGAGATTCCATTTGGTGGATGAGTCCTTATCCGCTGCCAGTTCTTCGGAAGGCTCTAAACAGGGCCGCCAATACTCTAAGCCCTCTTCCTCATATATTTACCTTGCTCCAATAAATGTAGATGATGATGATAATATCCCAGATGATGGGAGATGGGGCGATACTATAGTGTCGGGGTTGGAAAGATCAAGGAGGCTGGAGATATGGGAGGACAGATTTGTTAGTGCTAATGCCTTCGCCAAGTTTAGGGAATGGTGGCCACAGAGGTCGCTCACTCTTGAGTGACGGTTCTAAATAAAAGACCTAAACAAGCACGACCCAAATGTCCTTAGGCAATTCCAGGAGCAGAAATGTTGGACATGGTTCACCAACAAAGTCCTAGATGCATATGAGTACCTGGTCAATGAGTTCTATGCAAATGTTGGTCATATCAAACAGGGAACGAAGGTGACAAAACGGAATCTAAAAAATCCGCTTTGACTCTTGTGTACTGAACACATACGTGCTGCTTGAAGAAGATGGGGCAGTACAGTATTTGGAGAAACTAGCCACGGGTGATGCATTTCGTCCGTGGTTTGCTGAGGTTTTGGAAATTCTAGGGTCAACACCTCCATGGCTCACATCAGGGGTTCCAATTGTGCGGGCCACCCGAAACTTTGAAGCAAAAGGGTGGCAAACATTCGTGTGTAGCCGCATTGACCCATGCCTCAATGAAAATGTGCACCCACTTCCCCGTGTAGTTTTGGTGGCCTCGATTATGGCTGGGTATTCGATAAATATTGGTGCCATCATGTTCACCAACATCACTCTAGTTGTCGGAAAGGGTGAAAGATCCTATTCATACCCAAACTTACTCACTGAGTACTTCAAGGATCAAGGGGTGGATCTAAATCAGTATAATACTGATGTGAAGGACAATCCTTTCTCCTAGTACCACCTTCAGGGAGCTGACAACCCTAAATTCAAGGGAAAAGCCACTACCTCCACTGGATAGTCTGAAGAGACAATGGTAGTGGTTACTGATTCAGCTGCCGAGCCTTCCACATGAGCCGGTACTTCCACCAGGACAACAGCTATGCCACCATTTTCGTCTACCGGACCATCTGCTTCTGCTAGACTATTAGTAGTATTTCCAATGTTGGCTTCATCTACATATCCTCAATTTACGCTGCGAGTCTCCCAGACATTGGTGAGTCTTAACAGCTAGATGCATGCATATACTGTAAAGCTAACTGATATATCCAGTGTTGTTGCATCACAGTCTTCAGCCCTAGCTGCCCTAGCAGAGCCACATGTACCTCCGTCAGTGGAGGAAGCATTGAAGAAGATCCTGGAAATCCAGAAGACCATTACGGATACTCTGGTGGCGCATGAGAAGGTCATTGAGGACTTGAGAAAACAAGTAAAAAAGATGAACAAGTCTCAGGCATCGAAGAGGACCATGGATAAGTTGATAAAGGAGGTCACAAGGATCGCATCTGCTGGAGATCTGCCATTAGACCTACTTATGGAGCCCATAGTTCCAGTACCATAGGCAACACCAAAGGCAGCAGCCGACAAGTCTGATGAGCCGTTTGCCACTTCCTATAGTATTGAGGAAATAATACAGATGCTCAACAACCTAGTTGTCCCTCAGCCGGGTGATGCTGAGATACAACTTAAGGCTGATGTTGTTGCTGATCCTACGCAGACTGAGACCACATAGGGAGTTCTCTTAACTCTCTACCTTTTCCCTCTTCTTATTTTTGTTAAGCATTAGGGACAAAGCTTATTTCATTTGTGGGATTGTCTATTTTTATTATTTGACATTTGGGCTGTGATAAATCTGATACTATTTTTCTTTCATCTTTATTTTCCTTTGGTATGTATATATTTTCTCCATTTGATGTAAATATTCATTCCCCTTATGTATATATTCTTCTCCATTATGTATATATTCATTTTACTTTGGTTTGTATATTCTTTTATCTCGCTTTCTGTAGTTTATTTCACAGCTTCTTTAGTTTGCTTTTCTTTAGTAGTATAACCTCTTATTTACTTTAGTAGATTCTATTTAATTTGCTATATTCTTTTATTATTTTTAGTGAACAATAAGCCTTTGGTTTTCTTAATGCCACAATTCTTTTCAAAGGTGGATTATATGTGAATCGGGTGGCTCTTCGCAATGATGGATGTCGTGACAGACAACCTTCATAAGGGATTGAGTCTATTTTCTTTTATGTTTTGGAAAATATAGTTGTAATGAATAAAAGAGGTCTCAAGCATTCTTCACTTGGTACCAATACATGTACCTATGATCGTATGGTTAAAAACAAGCTGTTGGCAGAAAATAGCTCTAGTTGTGACTCTTTTGACTCTTGCGTTGACTTAACTAGTCATCGAGTGGTTAAAATAGAGTCATTTGTGATTCTAAATCTTAGCTATAGTTGTTTTGGGCCCTCATCTCTATTCTTTTTAGCACTCCTGAAGTGTGAGAGGTGAGATGTTTAGTTGCAAGTCCAAGTACCCGTGCTAATAGTATAGAACTTGCCATGAATGTTAGTCTCGGCGAGATTTTAAGTGTAGCTTCACTTGAGAAATGATCGTAGGCTCTCCTTGATCAAATTTGAAATTTGAAATCTTCCATGGCCTACCAATGTGAAATCCCAAGTCAACTTCTTTGAGCCGAAGATCTTTTTCTTTCAATAACCATGTCACAAGCCTTTATCCGTTTTGTATTGACCCTCTTGGCACCCGGTCTTTCTTTAGCATTCTTGAGAATCAATTGGCAAAAAATAAGTTTGGGGGGAAAGAAGAGGAGTTGGAAAGTGATTAAAGGTAAAAAGAAGAGAAAGGAATGAAGAAAAGGGAAGGCAAAGAAAAGAAAGAAAGAACAAAAAGAAAAATGCCAAAAAGAAAGTGAATAAAGGGAAGAGTTGTAGGGAATACAAAAGAAAATAAGGAGGAAAAGCTGAAGTAAATAGAAAAGGAGAAAAATGAATGTCATGATCAAGAAAGAGTGATGTTACATTTTTCTGGTTCCCCAAGGAAGAAGAAAATGACTCAAAGAGTCCAGAAAGTATGAGCAAAAAAGAGAAAATGGAGTGCTTAAGGAAAGATGAAATCATTCTATTCCAACTAGTACTACCTGGTCTAAAAGACTTCATTTCATCCCGCAAAATCCCTACATGATTTGAAGTTGAGTGAGCTTACATTAGTGGTAATTTACCGAAAGGTCAAGCTTATGGTACTCAAAGACGGACTTGTGACATTCTTTTGAGAGAGATGAGCGAACTTTTCACAATTCTTTCCTTGAGTGTTACATTCTAAAATGATATTTGCTAATGGAGAGTAGAGGAGCAGGAGTTTGGGATCCACAATGACCTACATGAAAGAACGAGCTTCCTTGATGAATAGAGTCAATTGTTTATGCTCTAGTGTCACACTAGAACTATTGTGCTCAAAAGGTCAATCATTGTGTTGTTGATAATTCATATGTGTTATGGGTAATTGTTGGTCCCAATTGATTTGTAATTGATTCACTTTAGGTTAGCTGAAATATACTTTTTTCTACTGGAGGTGGGAATTGCATTATTTGCTTGAGGACAAGAAAAAGCTTAAGTTTAGAGGAGTTGATAATTAGGGATTTTGACCGCTTATTTTCTCTCTTTTACTTGCGTTTTACCTCGAAAATGTTTAAAGGTATTCCTGGAAACTAACGAAATATGCTTACTTGCAGGAATATTGGGAAACGAGCTAAATAAGTTAAAATCAACTCACAAAAGAGTCAAAAGTAAACAAGAACCAAAACTGGGCAAATAGGCTAGCAATTCCTGCATAAGAGAGATTCAAAGATTGGTGTTTTGGCCAACTCAAGGAGTGCAGATCACACTGATATTGTGTGGCCACAAAAGATCAAGTGGATCCGCATCCATTATTATGCGTCCCACAGGATTGAAGATTCAGAGAGCTGGAAAGTAAAGGAGTGTGGACCACAACACTTTTGTGTGTCCGCATAATCCTAACATTTTTGTCCGGTCGCAGAAGCCCATTGTGCGGACTGTGCGACCGCACAACCTTCGGAGGGGCAGAGATATTTTTAGCTTAGTATAAATAGAATTTTTTGTCATTTTTAGGTTAAGTTTAGTTTACAGAGGTGCACTTCAGCGGTTCTTTTTACTTTTTAAGTAATGTTGTACTAGATTGACTTATTAACATTAGATTTTCTTTGTTAATCAATTATTATGCATTCTCTCTTTAATTTCTTCTTGTATTTCTTTATTTTTCATGAGTAGATAAATATTTAGCTAGGGTTGTGGCACAACCCTAATGTGGGTACTTAATGGGTATTCAATTTTGGGGCTTGTTTGAGATTGGCTTAGTGATATTTAGCCTTGTTTATGCATAAATTCTAGAATTAATGGTTGCAAACATTGATTCATGCCTAATTGACCTAGTCCTTGCTTGAGAAAGAGAGACTAGGTTTAGGAAAACTTGGAGAGCAAGGAATTTGGGGTGAACTTAAGAAATTGATAACACCAAATAAAGGGTCAAATCTAGAGATAGTAAGACCCGACTTGAGTTGATATCACTTGATTTGTGAAATACCCATTTGGGCTTGAGAAAGCAAAATTGGGAAAAATCACTCAAACTACCCAGAGGTATAAAGTGAGAAATTGAGTGTGATTGCTATATTATGTTCCCGATAAATCAAAAATTTTATATAGTTTACAACCCGTTAGGTAGACATCTAGGTAGAAGTCATGACCCTAGATTCCTTTATCATTTGAAAAACAACAAAAACCAAAAACATTTGTCTTCTTGTTTATTAATTTCAATCATTAGCTAAAAATAAAAATAGAAACAACCAAATGAATATGTGGAAGTGCAATTTAAGGCACGTCATGCATGTACTCTAGTTATATCCTAATCCCAAATTCTAACTCCTTGTGGATTCAACCCCGACATGTGTTGGGATTTATTATTACTTCGACCGCCTCACTACCTAATTGTGGTGTGAGTTTGGGCGACACCAGTAGCTCCGAGTTGATTAACATTGCTTTGTTGTTTTACTCTTCATGTGCTTGGAAATATCTCAAGGAGGGCTCCCCTAGTTCCACCGAGATTAAGGCTTCTACTCTGTACACAAGGGAAAAAGCAGTTTCTCCTGTGCTTGATTTGGCCGTTGTTCGGTACTCCCATAGTACTCCGAGAAATTCCTTAGGCCATTTACCTTTGGCCGCTTCCAACCTCTTCTTGAGATTTTGTATAATCACTTTGTTCCTTGATTTCGCTTGACCATTTGCACTCGGATGGTAGGGCAAAGATGTGGTTCTTTTGATTTTCAAGTCTTCATGAAACTTTGTGATTTGCGCCTATAAACTATTGCTCGTTATCACAGGCTATCTCTTTTGGAATTCTAAGTCTGCAAATTATATTCTTCCACATGAAATCAACGTCCTCTTGTTCTCTAATATTTTGATAAGGACCTGTTTCAACCCACTTAGAAAAATAATTAGTTAAAATTAAAAGAAACCTTACCTTACGAAGGGCTAGCGACAGTAGTCCGACGATATCCATTCCACACTACATGAACGACCATGGATATAGAACTAAGTGTAATAGTTCTACTGGCTAATGTATCAGTGGCGCGTAGAGTTTACACTTATTGTATTTTTGCACGAAAGCATTGGCGTCTTGTTCCATTCGGGGCCAATAGTATCCTGCCCTTAAAAAAATTAGCACTAAGTAGTCTGCACCCGAATGATATCCACATAACCCTTCGTTGACTTCTCGCATAACATAATTAGCTTCGGAGGCTCCTAAACATCGGGCCATCAGGCCTTGAATGGATTTTTTTTACAATTATCCTCCTTTAAAGCTATACCACTCTGCTTTGGCGCGCAGCGCACGAGATAACTTGGAGTGTTTGGGAAACTTCCCGTGTTTGAGATAATCAATAATCTCATTCCTCGAGTCCCAGACTAAGTTAGTCGTATTTGCCTCATAATAGCTATCTGCATCCAGAACTGAGTGCATAAGCTGCATTACTGTCCCCGAATCCTATCCCTTCATTTTCGTTGATGAACCGAGTTTAGCTAATGCATCTGCATATGCATTTTCTTCCCTCGGGATATGAGTAATCGACCACTCCTGAAATCGAGCAAGCAGGGCCTGGACCTTTACTACGTATTATTGCATGCACTCCTTTTTGGTTTCAAATATCCCGTGGACCTGATTTACCACCAGATGGGAGTCACATTTGATTTCTATGACCTCATGATCTGGTCACCGGACCAGTTCGAGTCTTGCAATCAAATCTTCATACTCTATTTTTTTGTTAGTTAAGGAGACCGTTCTAATAGACTGCCTAGGATTTATCCCGAATGCATGGTTAGTAGTATGCTGAGCTCGGACCCTTTTACGTTAGAAGCTCTATTCGTAAATAAGTTCCAAACCCCCTATTTCGATTCTGACACCATCACTACTTCTTTGGTCACTAGAGGCAGCAATCCCGAACTCAAATCGACCATAAAGTCGGCCAAAACTTGTGACATAATTGCGGTCTAGATTTATACTCTATCTTGAATTAACTAATTTCAACAACCCATTTGTCCAATGTACCCGAGAGTTGGGGTTTGTAAAGGATATTTCGTAGGGGGAAGGTGGTTGCCACATCTATCGGGTGATACTGGATTAAGGTCTCAGCTTTTGAGCGGCGACTACGAGAGCTAAGGCCAGCTTCTCCAAATATGGGTAGGGATTTTCTACCCCCGTTAAAATTCTACTAACATAATAAATAGGAGATTGAGTACCTTTGTCCTCACGGACTAAAACAGCGCTTACTGCTACTTCTGAGATTTCTAGGTAGATTAATAGTGTTTCCCCTTCCTCCAACTTTGATAATAGCGGAGGGCTTGACAAATACCTCTTTAAGTCCCTCAAGGCATGCTAGCATTCCAGGGTCCAGTCAAAGTTTTTCTTCCTTTTGAGCACCGCGAAGAAACAGTGGCATTTCTCCGATGACTGGGAAATGAACCTATTGATAAGTCAGGATTTTGACTACTTATTAGCACCTTTTAAATTTAGTTTTAGTCCAATAATGTATAATTATATTCCTGAAAACTGATGAAATATGCGTAATTACAGGAGTATAATGAGCCACAAAGATGAAATTCAACTCAAGAAGGAGTGATCCGAACTCAAAGCAAAATCAGGCACAAAAACATAAAGTGTGGACCGCAGATTTCCATCTACGCAGAATAAGAAGGGAAGTCTGTTAGAGGACTAGTACAATGTATGCATAACACAATTATTGTGCGGCCGCAAAATCTAACCAAGAGCAGAAGTTCAAAGAGTGTGCATTTGGAGTTCAAAGGAAGTGCGTACCGCACAATTATTGTGCGGCCGCAGAAGTCAGTCACGCAGCCACACTCAGAATTGTACGATCCGTAGAAGGGCCCTGTGTGGCCGCACCAGGATATGTGCTGACCACAGAACATAAGCGATGCAACTGCATCCCACAATTGTGCGGCTGCATATCCAACTCCTGTCAGGACTCCAGAAAAGTGCGAGCCGCACATGGAATTGTGTGGCGGCAGAACCTCTGAAAGGGTATTTTTGTCCGAAATTTTTAGCTTTGTATAAATAGACTAGTTTAACGAAATTAGGTCATGTTTTTAATATTGAAACTACTGTAGACGTTTTTCATTGCTTCTTTAGGCAACTTTACCTTATTTTGGTGATTTAACATGTGATTTTTATCTTTTAATCTTTCAATATGAGTTTACTATCTTTTCTTCTTCTATTTCTTCTATTCTATGCATGAGTAGCTAGATTTTTAACTAGGGTTATGACCTAACCCTAGTGTGTAAACTTAATGGGTGTTTGATTTATGACTTGTTTATGGTTATGTGTTTGTTATTTATCCTTGTTCTTGTTTTTAATTGTAGAATTATGGTTGCAAACATTAGTTCATGCCTATTTGACTTGGTCTCTACTTGAGAAAGAGAGATTTAGTCTAGAAAAACTTAGCGAACAACAATTTGGGATAAAATAAAGAGATTGATAGTCCCAGTTAAAGGGTTGAACCTAGGCATAGTAAAACCCTACTTGAGCTTTTTATCAACTGTTTGGTTCAATACCCATTTGGACTTGAGAAAATCAAATTGAGCAAAGTCACTCTCTTACCGAGAGGCATTGAGTGAGTAATTGAGTGTTGATAGCTATAATACACCCCGACCAACAAAACAAGTTTTACTGTTTACAACATGTTAGGCAAACACCTAGGTTACAATATTTGAAAACAACAACAAAAATGCAATTTCTTAGTTTCAATTATTTATCTTGCAATCTTTGTTTAAATTAGACCTACAAACAAACATATTTGTGGAATTGCAATCTAAGATGGTTCAAAGCTCATTCACCACAATATACACTCCTAAATCCCATTCATATAGATCCTTCTGGAATTTGAACCCGACTCTTAGTTGGGTAATATTATTGCATCGACCATTTCATAACCTCAAAAAGAGGTGTGACTTGGACGAGATCAATTTTTTGTGATGCTGCCGGGGAGCTAATAATGGATTTAGCTATATATTTAGTTTTGTTTGTGAATTGTCTTCTTTTCCTTCCTTGTTACTAATGTTTTGTGTGAAACAATTGTAGGTGAAACAATAGCTCTCAACAATAATAATCCTCTTGGAAACATGCCTATGGGGGATATGGACGTGGAAGATGATCAAGTTGAAGAGGTTCCTCTTGAACCTCAAGGAAATAGACTAGGCCAACCGCCTCAAGACAACGTTCCCGTTCCACCCCCACCTACACCAAGGCCGGCTCCATACTAGGTATTGCCAAATGAAGGGTATGCAAGTACAATAGGCCCGCTCTCATTAGGGAGGGCAACTTTCAAATCAAAAATGTTATGCTCACATTGCTAGAGCAACGAGGATTCTTCACCGCGGCTCCAAATCAAAATACGTATAAACACCTGAATCGGTTTGTGGACACTTGTTGGGGGAGTAAATAGACAAACGTATCTGAGGATGCTTTAAGGTTGAGGCTACTTCCCTTCTCTCTACAGGGAAATCCTTGGATTGGTTAGAGAGACTGCCAAACCATTCTATCCATACATGATATGAATTAGCGGAGAAATTTGTTTCCAAGTTCTTTTCTCCTGGGCATATGGTTACTCTTAGAGACAAGATTCTAGCATTCAAACAAGAACCCAATGAGCCTTTACATGAGATATGGTAGAGGTACCAAACTATGGTGAAAGAGTTCCCAAATAATGACATGACAGAGGCTATGATTCAACAAACTTTCTATAGGGGGATCAATACTACCAATCAATGCATGGTCAATCAACTTGCATTGCTGGTCGAAATTTCATGACAACGCCATATGCGGAATCTTGTGAGATCTTAGATAAAATGGAGGATACTTTATCGTCATGGAAAAATAGAGAAAATATTCCTCAAGGTGATCCAAATGTCATTCACCTACATAAAGAATTGCATGATCACGGGCAAGCAATTGACGGGTTGACCACCATAATGATTCAATTAGACAAGGCTCAACTTCAACAAGTGTAAGGTCCTAAGCAAGTCAATTCAATGTAGGGAGTTAGTATGATGGTAAACAAGAGAAGGCAAAATGGTCCTCAAGTGCAAAACCGTAAGGAAAATTATGTGCAAGATGATAGTGGGCTTGATCAAGATGAATCGTACAATGAACAAGAGGAGGAATTATAATATGTGAACAACTTCGAAGGGCAAAGAAACAACTCTCAAGGCCCGAATAAACAACAATGGCGACCTCAAGGAAATCAAGGGAATTGGAATTCGAACTACCAAGGGAATTGGAACAATCAAAACAATCAAGGAAATTGGAACGGTCAAAATAACCAAGGCAATTGGAGTGGCAATAGTCAAGTATATTAGGGAGTCAACAACTAAGGGGGATGGAACAATAACCAAGGAAATTGGGGGTCGGGCTTCCAAAGGCCCCCGATGTATCGACAACCGAACAACCTGCCTCCCTATCTTTCCCAAGGTCCATGTTCTTCCAACACTGAGATGGACAAATTGAGAATATGTTCAAACAAATTAAGGAGAAGAATGCCAATTTTGATTCCCAACTAGCCTCTCACAACACCTCAATTCAAAATTTGGAAGTTCAATTGGGGTAAATCTCGCAAGATTTAAACACTCGTCCTAAGGGGGTACTGCCAGGTGATGCAGTGGTAAACCCGAAGGGTGGGAACAACACGGGACATGCCATGAGTATTACTACAAGGAGTGAAAAAGGTGGGGAGGCAGCCATCTCAAGCCAAAGGAAACTTGTGGATGATGACCAAGTTGTAAAAGAAAATGAAATCCCGAACAATGAGGTGCAATAAAATGATGAAGTGAGGATTGATATTGATGACAATGTAAAGGAAACTCATGAGGAAGTGAACCCGTCTAGGGATCACATCATCGACATACCACAACCTGAGTGCAAAAGGCTAAGGCACCAATACCTAGGCCTCCTCCTCCATACCATCAAAGGCCTACCAAGCAAAATAACGAGAATCAATTCAAAAAGTTCACTGACATAATGAAGAGTCTATCTATTAGTTTTCCATTACTTGAGGCTTTGGAGAAAATTCTCAGTTATGCAAAGTTCATGAAGGACTTGGTGACAAAGAAGAGGTCGACGAATTGTGAAACTATAAAGATGACTCATCAAGTGAGTGCAATCGTGCATTCAATGGTTCATAAATTGGAAGATCCTGATGCTTTAACAATCCCTTATACTATTGGTAGTGCCGAATTTGATAAGCTGTTTATGATCTTGGGGCAAGTATCAATTTGGTCTATTCAGTTTTCTAGACTTTGTGAATTGGGCAATCAAGACCCACATGCATGAGATTAGAAATGGCGGATCATACCATGAAGAGATCGTTGGGTACAATTGATGATGTGTGGGTTCATGTTGATAAATTCATTCTTCCTGTGGATTTTGTTACTGTTAATTGTGAGGTTGACTATGAGGTGCCAATTATTCTTGGGAGACCTTTCCTTGCTACCGGGAAGGCTCTAGTTGATATTGAAATCAGAGAATTTAATTACCTTACTGGTTGGTGATGAAAAAGTGGTTTTCCATGTGTATAATTCTATGAAGCAACCCAATAGCAAGGAGGTGTGTTCTTTTGTGGATTTGGTGACCGATGTGATTGTGGATGAAACAAGTTCTATGATGAATGTTGATGATACATTGGAGGCTGTCTTGCTCAATTGTGATGATGAAGAAATAGAGAGTTATGTGGAATGTGTGAACTCTTTGCAAGGGATGGGGTCGTACACTTATGAGTCCCTCATATTGTGCTTGGATCTTGAGAAAAAGGACCACTCCTCCAACAACGCCTTCAATTGAGGAGCCTCCTATCTAGGAATTGAAGCCATTGCCTCCACATCTTTGATATGAATTTATTGGCCCTTCTTCTTCTTTACTGGTTATTCTTTCATCTTATTTGACTAACGTGCAGGTAAAGTCGACATTGGTGGTTCTACAAAAGACGAATAGGGCTATTAGATGGACATTGGCGGATATTCGGGGAATAAGCCCCGCATTTTACATGTGCAAGATTAACTTTGAGGAAGGGGCCAAACCATCAATTGAACATCAAAGGAGACTCAATGAATCCATGCAAGAGGTTGTCAAGAAGAGATCATCAAGTGGTTAGATGTCGAGGTTGTTTACTCCATTTTTGTTAGTTCGTGGAATTCTCCGGTTCAATGTGTCCCAAAGAAAAGGGGCATGACGGTGATCACCAATGATAAAAATGAGTTGATTCGTATGATAACGGTGACTGGGTGGAGAGTATGTTCGGACTATCAAAAGCTCAAAAACGTCACTAGGAAGGAGCATTTCCCACTTCCCTTCCTAGATCAAATGCTTGATAGATTAGCCAATTTTGTTCGATCGTTTCCTTGATGGGTATTCCAGCTACAATCAACTTCTTATTGCTCCGGAGGATCAAAATAAAACTACTTTCACATGTCCTTATAGTACTTTCTCATTCTCGGGGATGCCATTCGGGTTGTGCAATGCACCGACGACTTTTCAAAGGTGTATGATGATGATCTTTATGGATATGGTATAGGATTATCTTGAAGTCTTCATGGATGACTTTTTGGTGGTCGGGGATTCTTTTTATGATTATCTAGCTAACTTGGACAAATTGTTGGCAAGATGTGAAGAAACAAACTTGGTGCTTAATTGGGAGAAGTGTCATTTCATGGTTGAGGAAGGCATTGTACTTTGCCGCATGATCTCAAAGAATGGAATTGAAGTAGACAAGGCAAAGATTGAGGTGATCTCTAAACTTTCACCTCCAACTTCAGTCAAAGGCATGCAGAGGTTTTTAGGCCACGCGGGATTTTACCGATGTTTTATCAAGGACTTCTCTAAAGTGGTAAACCCGTTGTTCAAGCTTTTGGATAAAGATGCCAAGTTTCATTTCAATGATGATTTCATGAGAGCCTTTAAGTTGCTAAAGCTCAAGTTGACTCCTCCTCCTATTATTCCCGCTCCAAATTGGAGTCTTCCTTTTGAGCTCATGTGCGATGCAAGTGATGTAGCAGTAGGGGATGTTTTGGGGCAATACATCAACAAAATATTTTGTCCGGTCTATTATGCAAGAAAGACCATGAATAATTCTCGAGTCAACTACACCATTACAGAGAAAGAGCTTGTTGCCATTATGTTTTCTATTGAGAAGTTTCGCCCATACTTGTTGGGTGCAAAAGTGATTATTCATATGGATCATGCGACATTCTGTTATCTCATAAATAAGAAAGATTCCAAAGGCCGTTTGATGAGATGGGTACTTTTGTTTCAAATGTTTGACATGATATCCAATATTAGAAAGGGAGTGAAAACCAAGTGGCGGACCACTTGTCTCGTTTGGAGGAGGAGGGGAGGCAGCATGATGGCCTTGAAGTCAATGAATCCTTCCCCGTTGAGCAACTCTTGGATATTTCAATGAAATAAGTGCCTTGGTTGGCAGATCTAGCTAACTATCTTGTGAGTGGTATCATTCCAGTTGAGTTCTCTTCAAACTAAAGGAAGAAACTCAAACGGGATTGTCAAGACTACTATTGGGATGAACTATACCTTATTCCGAATTTGTAGGGATGAAGTGATTAGAAGATGTGTATCGGAGGAGGAACGAAGTGAAATTCTTGGAGCTTCTCATTTTTTGCCTTATGGTGGTTACCATGGTAGAGCAAGAACGACAACTAAAGTGTTAAGTTATGGTTTCTATTGACCCACTCTCTACAAGAATGCTAGTGATTGTATTGTGTCAATACTGAATACCTACATTTGCTATTTGACATGAGTTTACTTTCCCACTTTGTTCTGAATTTCTGTAATAATAGAGTTGTCTACGTAATGTATTCTAACCTATACTAATACCTTTTCTATCAACTATGATCTGCTCCTTGTTAGTGTGTCTTACAACATATCTCTGTTTAGCATAGCCCTATATCCTTAGTAACTGTTTGCAACCTTTAGGATGGCTATCTTAGTTTGTGTTTCCATGCCATTTTTGATACTTTTCTGCTTCATAATACAAGTTAACATGGCTGTCTTATGACATTATGATAAATCCTTAGCATAATTGGGACCTTTAGGCTTCAAACCTTTAAGTCAGTGCCTTACTTAAAATTTTTTGGTATTATGCACCCGTGTATGATAATCTTTGTTAATCTTGCAATATGATTCTGCCAATGTGTTATTCTGCTACGTGTTGAACTCATTGATTAGCTATTTTGTGTTCTCAAGATTTGCTGTGTCTACTCTTTTTTAAACTATAAGTGTCATTCCTCAACTTCTAGCATTTAACCATTATCCAAACACTATCATTCATTACCTATGATATTCTAAAGCTATTATTCTTGGATGGCTGGAAGCCAAGGCCACCAAGACTATTACTACTGACCTTCCTAGTGTGAGCATGTAAGGCCCCATGAAAACTTGTACTCAAAACCTAGTAGCTCGTACTGCCATGTTCCGAATATGTGTCAGGAATGTGTAAAATTCTTCCTTTTGTACTGATCTAGCATTTAAAAATCAAGAATCAATGTTTTCCAGAAAAGTGCTATTATGCGGTCCAGAATGCGGTCGCAAATCAAGTATGCGGACCGCATTTCCGCTTTGCGATTGCAAAGCGCGACCGCAAATCTAACTCGGTATCCTATTTTTCTAAATTTTAAACCCGACCCCCTCTTCAATAAAATACCCCAACCCCTCATTTTACCACATTTTCTTAACAAACTAGAGAGAGGGAAGAGAGAGTTCTTGAGAGAGAAAGTCCTACCTTCATCAATTTGATTCTTCAAATTCATCGGGCCGGCAAATTTCAAGCAATTGTCTTCATCTCCGTTCTTGCAGGTAAAGCCCCTAACTCTTTTTTATTGGTTTTCAGATTTAAACAAAAAAAGGGATTCTCATGCATTGATTCCTGAAAATAAGAGTTGAAAACATACATGCATGTTCTTTAATACCTAAAATATAGTAAAAAGAATTGGATAGGAGTATAGATTTGAAAAAGGAGCAGTTGATAACCTAAATAAGTTCGGGTAGTAATTGTGAACTTCAATTCTAAGATATATGAGTTAACTTGTGAACTAGATTGTCGGTACTAGGCTGTTGGTGAGCTGAAGTACAAGTAAAAAGGGAAATTCAATTTTAGGTATGTATGGCTAACTTTAACCTTTGTTAACCTTTGTAAAGTCCCCTTGTTTGGTGTACGAGTAGTTGGTATGTGTTACTTATGTGGATTATTTGTGAATTCTTGTGATTAATATGCCTTGAAAGTTGTTGGTTAAGTTTCCCGATATATGGTGTGAGTAAATGGCAACAAACCAAGTGTGTGAGTGTGTGTGTGAATGCGTTTATGTGGTAAGAGTTGTGTAACAAATGATGGAAAAAACCATAATTGATGCAATTGAAACAACTGTGGTAATATGATATGTGACTTGTCGTGGGCAATTATCGTTGTGGCTTAAATTGTATACAGGCTGTTGTAAATGATGGAAATGGTATTGATGGTTATGAAAAATCTTTGTGAATTGTTGTTGTTGTGGTGTGAAATGTGATTGTCCGGTGGGATCGGGTTGTGCACCGCAACACGAAGTAATAAGGTGTGGGTTGTGGTGATAAGGTTGGCCGAGGTAATAAGGGTGGATGAGGTAATAAGGGTGGAATTCGAAATCACTATTAAAATGAAAATATGTGAAAGTTGTGATATCATTGAAGTGATGAAATAACGTTGAAAGGGGAAAATGAGAGATTGTGAAACTTGTTTGGCTTTGGTTGTTCCTTTCATGTGCATTTGATCGTTGATTCGATTACTGTTTGGTACTTGTGTATTGTTCGATTTACTTGGGGTAAAGTTTGTTCATAAATACCAGTACAATTCAAATGTACTGACGTCCCTTTTTCCGGGGGCGCTACATTCGTGTTATGATTATAGGTTATTCTATAGCAGGTACTCCAGTCCATCGACAGTAGCACTCCTTCACTTTCCGTCAGCTGAATTTGTGAGCCCCTTTCCTCTCGAGGCCCTGCGTGGCTCATGCCACTTTTCTTCCCGGAGTCTTATTTTTGGTATTTGTGTAAGGAATAGCCGAAGCCTTGTTACTGGCAAGTATTGTAAAACTCTTTTTTATCTTTAGAGGCTCCGTAGACAGGAAGTGTAGGTTATGTACTTATGTATCTTGTATTTGGGCAGTGTAGCTTGTAAACCACGGTATCTAACCATGTATGTTATGCATATATCATAAGAATGTATTTAATTATAAATGGTTATTTCACTTGAATAATGAGTAATGAAATCACGGGGTAACACGTGGGATAGGAAAGGCACCCAGGTCCGCTTGACTGGGGCTACCAGGTCGAGCACCGGTCGTTCCCCTCAGTTTTAGGGCGTGACAAACTTGGTATCTGAGCCTGAGGTTTTAAAAGAGTCCTAGGATGTCTCGGAGCCGTGTCTAGTAGAGCCCTTCTTATCGGTGTGTTGTCGACCACATCTATAAGTAGGGGGCTACATAGACATTTCGGAAATTACCCTCTTCTTTGTTATTCCATATCGTGCGGTGAAGTGAAAAGTGGAAGTATTTATGTCTAACTCGTGCTCTGTTATGAAATTTTTAGTAATGGCACCTAAGAAGAGAGCTAGACTCGGCATTGGGGCCAATGCCACCCCAAGTTTAGCTATGAATCACGTACCTGATGCCGTGGGTGAGAGTGACTCCCCGGTCCTGAATCTGCCTGGCCTATCTATTCCAGATCAAGGTATTCCTATTCCTACTACGGCAGAGGGTGCTACCATCCCTCCCGCTGATATTCCTGATTCTGACGTAGTTCCAGCTTCCGGTCCTAGAGTTTTTGATGGGGACCTTAGAGTAGCCATCCATATGTTGACCCAATTAGTGTCCGCTCAGGCCCAGAGATCTCATGATGACCCTACGTCCTCCAGCGAATAGGGAGATTCCACCAGTTCCAGAGTCAACCAGTTTCTGCAGTTGGCCCCTCCAGAGTTCATATGTACAGACCCAGAGGCCGATCCGCAGGATTTCCTTGATGAAATGTATAAGACCCTTCGAGTGATGAAGGCTTCGGAGATGGAGGGAGTTGATTTGGCTTCATATAGGTTGAGGGGAGCAGTGTATTCGTGGTTCGAGATGTGGGAGGATTCCCGTGGGGAGGGAAGACCTCCGGCTAGATGGGATGAGTTTGTAGATGCATTTATGGACCACTTCTTGCCTGCCGAGACAATGGCAGCTCGTGCCACTGAGTTTGAGGTCCTCAAGCAGGGTATTATGAGTATTTGGGAGTACCACATAGAGTTTGTGAGATTGTCCAAGTATGCTCCTCAGTTAGTGTTGACCATGGATGCTCGGGTTCGGCGATTCGTTCAAGGTTTTAGTCCTTTGGTAGTGAATGAGGCTATTATAACATCCTTAAACTAAGATATGAATTATGGGAAGATTATGGGATTCGCTCAGGCCCCAGAGGCTAGAAAGTTGAAGATACGGGTGGAAAGGGAGAGTAGCAGCAAGGCCCGATCAGTGGGTTACTTAGGGAGACCAGTTCAGGGGAGAGGGCCATCAGGGCCATCCTAGTCATATTCTCGGTCTTTAGCGAGCGCACCACCATCTGTGCACAGTTATCAGCAGGGGAGTCACTTGAGACCAGAATCAGATAGTAGGAGACCCCATCAGTCTAGTCGTCCGGGAGGGAGATCACAGCAGCAGGGGAGGGCTTTATGCCCCAAGTGTGGGAGATTCCATACAGAGACTTGTTATTTTGATATCCCGGTGTGTTATAGGTACGGGGTGAGAGGTCATATCCAGTGGGACTGTCGTGCGCCCAGGTAGGGCATGAGTAGGGGATTTGCTCAGACATCCGGTTCTTCAGCTGCCACATCACCCGTGCGTCTTCCAGCTCTAGAAGGGCATGATGCAGTTAGTGGGGAGCTCGTGGTAGATGTGGACCTACCCGATTTTATGATTTGAGTGGTCTCCAGAGTGCAAAGGCTTCTCTAGATGTTGTTATAAGAATCTTGTCTGTTCAGGACATTGATTGTTATGCTCTTATGATCCAGGGTCCTCTTTATCTTATGTCAGCCCATTCATTGCTTCAAGTTTTGGGATAGAACCCGAACAACTTCATGAGCCGTTCTCTATATCGACTCCGGTTGGTGATTCTACTACAACTGCACAAGTTTATAGGAATTGTGTTATCACAGTATGTGGTCGTGTCACCACGGTCGATCTTGTCGAGCTTGGAATGGTGGATTTCGATGTGATTATAGGAATGGACTGGCTTTATTTGTGCTTTGCTGAACTTGACTGCCAGACGAGAGTCACGAGACTCGAGTTACCTAATGAGCCGGTTATTGAGTGGAAGGGGAATGGTGTGGTGCCGAAGGGTAGGTTTATTTCCTACCTTAAGGCTTCGGAGATGATTAAGAAGGGGTGTATCTATCATTTGGTCCTGGTGGCGGACACCACTTCAGAAGTGTCTACCCCCGAGTCCGTGCCAGTCGTGAATGAGTTTCTTGAAGTGTTTCTGGACGAGCTTCTAGGGATTACGCCAGATAGGGAGATTGATTTTGGGATTGATATATTGACAAATACACAACCAATATCTATTCCACCGTATGGAATGGAGCCAGTGGAGTTAAGGGAGTTAAAGGAGCAACTGAAGGATTTATTAAAAAAGGGGTTCATACGGCCGTGTGTGTCACCGTGGGGGGCTCCGGTTCTTTTTGTTAGAAATTAGGATGGGTCACTCTGGATGTGTCTTGATTATCGAAAACTCAACAAGGTCACCATCAAGAATAAATATCCTTTGCCATAGATAGATGATTTGTTCGATCAATTGCAAAGTGCAAGGTTCTTCTCCAAAATTGATCTACGGTCCGGGTACCACCAATTGAAGATTAGAGAGTAGGATATTCCTAAGACCTCTTTCAGAACTCGCTATGGTCACTTTGAATTCTTGGTCATGTCTTTTGGGCTAACCAACGCCCCAGCATCTTTCATGGATCTTATGAATCGGGTCTTCAAGCCATTTCTTGACTCCTTCGTGATTGTTTTCATTGATGACATCCTTATTTATTCACGGAGCCGAGAGGATCACGCCGATCACTTCAGGGAGGGTCTGCAGACTCTTCATCAGCACCATTTGTATGCTAAATTTTTGAAATGTGAATTTTGGTTGGAGTCCGTTACCTTTCTGGGTCATGTTGTTTCTAGTGAAGGGATTCAGGTGGATCCCCATAAGATTGCAGCAGTGAAAGATTGGCCTAGACCCACGACCCCGATGGAGATCCGTAGCTTTTTGGGTTTAGCAGGGTATTATCGGAGCTTTATGGAGGGATTTTATTCCCTCACCTCCCCATTGACTAAGTTGACGTAAAAAGTAGTTAAGTTACAATGGTCCGACATTTGTGAGAAAAGTTTTCAGGAATTGAAGTCGAGGTTGACCTCGATGCCGATATTGACCCTGCCAGAAGGCACATAAGGATTTTTAGTTTATTGCGATGCCTCCAGGGTCAGTTTGGAGTGAGTGTTGATGCAACATTTGAAGGTTATAACGTATGCTTCAAGGCAACTCAAGAATTACGAGAAGAATTATCCGACGCATGACTTGGAGCTTGCACCAGTTGTGCTTGCCTTGAAAATATGGAAGCATTATCTTTATGGGGTCCATGTGGATGTGTTCTCGGACCAGAAAAGTCTCCAATATTTGTTTAAGCAGAAGGATTTGAATTTAAGGAAGTGACGGTGGTTGGAATTGCTCAAGGATTATGATATGAACATTTTGTACCATCCAGGGAAGGCGAATGTGGTGGCCGATGCTCTCAGTCAGAAGTCTATGGGTAGTTTGGCTTATTTAGGAGCGGATCAGAGGCCCTTGGCTCGGGAGGTTTATCAATTGGCCAGTCTAGGGGTTTGTATTTCGACCTCAGATGAGGGGAATGTTACGGTGCATAATAGAGCTGGATTGTCACTTGTAGCAGAAGTCAAGGAAAAGAAGATTATTGATCCAGCATTGGCACAGATGAAGGAGGCAATTTTGAATAACAAGACTTCGACATTTTCACTTGGCAAC
Organism: Nicotiana glauca; assembly: GCA_026770625.1. Classification (NCBI taxonomy): domain Eukaryota; kingdom Viridiplantae; phylum Streptophyta; class Magnoliopsida; order Solanales; family Solanaceae; genus Nicotiana; species Nicotiana glauca. Next base: position 29,793 of record MU738697.1, on the reverse strand, counting down.
GAGGACGGTGTATTACGATTTCAAGGTAGGCTATGTGTTCCAGATGTGGGTAATCTTCGGGAGAGGGTAATGGCGGAGGCTCATAACTCCAGGTATTCTGTGCACCCAGGTTCTACGAAAATGTATCATGATCTCAAGGAAATTTATTGGTGGAACGGTATGAAGAGGGGTGTGGCGGACTTTGTATCTAAATGTCCGAATTGTCAGCAAGTAAACGCTGAGCATCAGGGGCCCGATGGGTTAACTCAGCTTATGGAAATACCAATGTGGAAATGGGAGATGATCAACATAGATTTCGTGGTAGGGTTACCTAGCACTCAATGCAAGTTTGACTCAATTTGGGTAATAGTGGATCGACTCAACAAATCAGCTCACTTCTTGCGAGTCAAGTCTACCGATACTGCAGAACATTATGCTCAGTTGTATATCAAAGAAACATTAAAGCTTTATGGCACTCCACTTTCTATTATCTCAAATCGAGGGGCCCAGTTCACAGCTAATTTTGGAAGAAACTTCAGCAAGGTTTGGGTACTCAGGTGAATCTCAGCACGACTTTTGATCCGCAGACTGATGGTCAAGTGGATCGGACTATTCAGACGCTTGAAGATATGTTGCGGGCTTGTGTCCTGGATTTCAAAGGTAATTGGGATGATCACTTTCCACTTATAGAATTTTCTTACAATAACAACTTTATACTAGTATTCGAATGGCCCCATTTGAGGCATTGTACGGAAGGAGGTGTAGGTCTCTGGTTGGATGGTTCGAAGTAGGTTAAGCAGAATTGATAGGGCCAGATCTCGTGCACCAGGCTCTGGAAAAGGTTAAAATCATTCAGGAGAGGATGAAAACTTCTCAGAGTCACCAAAAATCCTATGCGAACATTGGTCGAAGAAAATTGGAATTCCAGGTAGATGATTGGGTGTTCTTGAGGGTATCTCCTATGTAGGGTGTCATGCTGTTTGGGAAGAAAGGAAAGTTGAGTCCTAGATATATCGGGCCATATCGGGTCGCTCAAAGGATAGGGCAAGTGGCTTATAGGCTGGAATTACCCCCCTAAAATGTCTTTAGTGCACCCGGTGTTCCACGTGTCTATGTTAAAGAAAGTCGTTGGAGATCCATCCACCATCGTTCCAGTCGAGACCATTGAGGTTAATGAAGGGTTATCGTATGAGGAAGTTCAGGTTGCTATTCTTGATAGGCATGTCCGTAAATTGAGAAATAAGGAAATTGCTTCAGTTACTGTATTATGGCGAAGTCAACGAGTTGAGAAAGCCACATGGGAAACGGAAAAATATCCCCACCTGTTTGAATAAGTCTAGTAGTAATCGTGCGAACTCTTATCTCTAAGCAAACTGATGTTGTGTTCAATTTGGTGCAAAGACACCCCATTTTCCCCCTAAATGCTTTACTATTTTAATTCCCCAAGTTGTGCAAGCGTTGTATGTGCTGTGGTTATTTGAGTCACGTGCAACCCCTTTTTGGTAAATGAAAGTTTTATAAAAACTCATGTGATAAGTGAACGACTAATGGTAGTGTAGATTGGTAATGATTAATTGAAATTCATATAGTATGGGACTCATTGAAGTGACTAATTTATGTGAAAAAGGTAACAAGTGATTGAATATGTGCAAATGTTGAGGTAATGAATTGTATACCAGTTGTAGGGATATCAGGAATTGCGTAATAATGCTTGGGAATAGGTTTCGAGGGCCCTCTGACAGGTAGATAAGCCGAATTACAAAGGAAACTCTGGCGAAATTTTAAAAAAATATGGAAGTTAATGAAAATTGGGAGTCATATCATGTTTTCAA
>MU738697.1:16680-27692 GCA_026770625.1 Nicotiana glauca | reverse complement strand
GGGGGGGGGGGGGGGGGGGAGGGACGTAAGGCCCCGTGAAAACTTGTACTCAAAACCTAGTAGCTCGTAGTGGCAAGTTTCGAATATGTGTTAGGAATGTGTAAAATTCTTCCTTTTGTACTGATCTAGCATTTAAAAATCAAGAATCAAATTTTTCCAGAAAAGTGCTATTATGCGGTACAGAATGCGGTCGCAAATCAAGTATGCGAACCGCATTTATATCGCAAAGTGAGTCAGTGTGTTGGTCAAAATTGAGGTCCAAATGCGACCGCATAACTAATATGCGGACCGCATTTCTGACGCAAACCCAAACAGAGATTTCGGTGTTTTGAAACACTTTTGTGGGCCGCATTTTCGCTTTGCGATCGCAAAGCGCGACCGCAAATCTGACTCGGGCTCCTATTTTTTTAAATTTTAAACCCGACCCCTTATTCAATAAAACACCCCAACCCCTCATTTTAACATAGTTTCTGAACAAACTAGAGAGAGGGAAGAGAGAGTTCTTGAGAGAGAAAGTCCTACCTTCATCAATTTGATTCTTCAAAGCTACCTAGGCCAGGAAATTTCAAGCAATTGTCTTCATCTCCGTTCTTGCAGGTAAAGCCCCCAACCCATTTTCATTGGTTTTCAAATTTAAACAAAAAAAGGGAATTCTCATGCATTGATTCTTGAAAATATGAGTTGAAAACATACATACATGTTCTTTAATACCTAAAATCTAGTAAAAAGAATTGGGTAGGAGTATAGATTTGCAAAAAGGAGCACTGGATAACCTAAATAAGTTCGGGTAGTAATTGTGAACATCAATTCTAACATATATGTGTTAACTTGTGAACTAGATTGTCGGTACTAGGCTGTTGGTGAGCTGAAGTAGAAGTAAAAAGGGAAATTTGATTACAGGTATGTATGGATAACTTTAACCTTTGTAAAATCCCCTTATTTGGTGTACGAGTAATTGGTATGTGTTACTTATATGGACTATTTGTGAATTCTTGTGATTAATATGCCTTGAAAGTTGTTGGTTAAGTTTTCCGATATAATGGTGTGAGTAAATGGAAACAAACCAAGTGTGTGTGTGTGAATGTGTTTATGTTGTAAGAGCTGTGTAACAAATGATGGAAAGAAATCGTAATTGATGCAATTAAAATAACTGTGGTAATATCATATATGACTTGTCGTGAGCAATTATCACTGTGACTTAAATTGTATACGGGCTATTATATGTGATGGAAATGGTATTGATGGTTATAAAAGTTCTTTATGAATTGTTGTTGTTGTTTTGTGAAGTGTGATTGTCCGGTGGGATCGGGTTGCATGCCGCAACACGAAGTAATAAGGTATGGGTTGTGGTGATAAGGTTGGCCGAGGTAATAAGGGTTGAAAGGTGATCGAAATCACTATTGAAATGAAAATATGTGAAAGTTGTGAAATCATTGAAGTGATGAAATAATGTTGAAAGAGGAAAAGGAGAGATTGTGAAACTTGTTTGGCTTTGGTTGTTCCTTTCATGTGCATTTGATCATTGATTCTATTACTGTTTGTTACTTGTGTATTTTTTGATTTTACTTGAGTTAAAGTTTGTTCATACATACCAGTACAATTCAAATGTACTAACGTCCCTTTTGCCGGGGGTGCTACATTCGCGTTATGATTGTAGGTGGTTCTATAGCAGGTACTCCAGTCCACCGACAGTAGCACTCCTTCACTTCCCATCAGCTGAATTGGTGAGCCGCTTTCCTCTCGGGGCCCTGCGTGGCTCATGTCGCTTTTCTTCCCGGAGTCTTATTTTTGGTATTTGTGTAAGGTATAGCTGGAGCCTTGTTACCGTCAAGTATTTTTAAACTCTTTTGTATCCTTAGAGGCTCCGTATACATGAAGTATGGGTTATGTACTTATGTATCTTGTATTTGGGCAGTGTAGCTTGTAAACCACGCTAAGTAACCATGTAGGTTATGTATATCTCGTAAGAGTGTGTTTAATTATAAATGGTTATTTCACTTGAATAATGAGTAATGAAATCACGTGGTAACACATGTGATAGGAAAGGCACCCAGGTCCGCTTGACTGGGGCTACCCGGTCAAGCGCCGGTCGCGCCCCTCGGTTTTGGGGCGTGACAGAGCACTTCTTGGGGTCTATTTGAGATCCTTGTGAACTTTGACGCACTAGGATTTGGAGTCTTTTAGCCACTCCCTCTACTACTGAGACCTGAGCTCTTCGCGACACTTAATTCTTTCTTCATATTATCTACTGAATATGTAAACTGGTTGGTTTAAGTTATTCAATGTTCGGGTAGTATGGTCAATCTATGGTTTTGTGATTTGGCATGAGTTCTACTATTGATTCTGGGTTGTGCTGATGAATATGGCTCTCTGTTGGAAATCTGGGTATGCTACATGAGAGTTGTTGAAGGCCCAAACAATGCTAGGTGTTTCATTTAGGTCCTGCTATGGGCCTACTATTGTTAGTGTTGATACCCGATTTTTCCCTATATGTTTTAAATATGCATAAATACTTTAAAAAAGCATATACATGCATATATAAGCCCACATAATGATTCCTTAAGATAAGCCTTATCCAAAGTCCATCAGGGTTTTCATAATCCCAACTGACACAACCACGTTCTATGCATTAATTTGGAGAATTAAATGCCAATGTGCGGATCATAAATGTATAAATAGCCGAGTCCGGTGGGGGTAAGGTCTAACCCTTTTGTTTTGCAGAAAATGAGGTACGAGGTCCCCAGATTCGGTATGGTTAGCAACATCCCACCATTGTTGCTAGATTGATGGGAGGACCTTTCTTCAAGTGACAAGAAACATGTGAAAAAGTACCTGGGTGACTTCCCTTCCATGCTTGATATTGATCCAAACAACAAATTGATCGAAGCTGACACTTTATTCTGGGATAGTGAAAGAGTTGTGTTTCGTTTCGGTGACATAGAAATGACACCGCTTCAAGAAGAAATAGGAGGACTTGCAAAACTGACTTGGGACAGTCCCGAGCTATTGGTACTAGAAAGCTGTACTGGTAGGTTTTTTTTTAAGATGATGGGGTTGAAGAAAAATGTCGAACTAGTGTGCTTGAAGGATTCCTATATACCTTTCGAATACCTGTACGAGAGGTCTAGCCATAGAAATTCTTTCCGCACTTACCATGATGAGATATCTCTCACTTTAGTTTGTCACATCCACCACAGAGTGTTTGTATTCATTGGAAAGACATATGCCATAGTCCACATGATCATAGCCGACATATATAGGGCTCTATAGCGCTGTCAAAGAGGGGTCAATCATTTCAAATGTGGTAATTCGCTACTGCATTTATGGTTGTTGGAGCATTTCCAAAAGGGTCGCTATCGTTAGGAATTTCCGCGAAGGGCTTGGAACGACCATATTGCCTTCCATCACCCTAAGTAGATGACTTACATTCTAGATATATTTGCTCAGCCTGAAAGTGCCAAAGAATTGGTGGGGTTCTTCGACAATCTAATCGAGAAACAGGTGTAGTGGATGTTTGAATGGTTCCCCACAAATCAATTTATTATCAGATCTAGGGACGCTCCGCACTTGATACAGATCGGGTTAAGAAGGATATACACATATGTCCCTATGCGGCTCATGAGGCAAGCAGGCAGAAAACAGGTTGTACCAAGGGTTTTCAAGATGAGTCACTTCAGGGAAGACTTTCGAGACGATGATGTCCCTTACAAGTACCAAGCTCAGCACATCTGGCACGACAAAATCATTGTGGAGAAGAATACCATTAAGACAGACAGATATAATGCAGGGTGCAAGCCTCTCTACCCGGCGTGGTTAGAGGACAATCTGAAAGGGATGGTGACACCAGGGGTCGGTCGAGGAAACACAATCATAGATGAGGAAGCTGAAGCTTAAGTCAAGTACAATAGGCTGTGCAAAAGGGTCCATGACTTCGAGTGCGAGCACCGGGAAATACATGAGAGGAATGTGAGGTTGATTGAGGAATGGAAGGAGATGGCAATCACTTCCAACAGGAACTGGAATATCTGGAGCGAGGAATAGTGGAGCTGGAAGGCAAAATCACAAAGAGGGTTGAAAATTGCCAGAATGCTAAAGGAGCTGAAGGAGGACATTTGGCCAGAGCCTACTTGCTGCAGGGACAACGCTGTAGGGACTACGTGAGTGGGGGATCTATATGATGGATTCTGGAATATCGAATCTAGGGAAGGTCATTCTAGATCCAAGTAGACTAGATTTACTTGCTTTTCCTAAAATGTAATAAGGCCACGTGCCAATAGAGACTTAGTTTATTATTATAGTGTCGTTTTGGGATTCAACTATTTTATACTATGAAATGAAGCATTAATTGGCATTAAAAATTCTCCAAATTTATTTGTCTCTAGGACTACCTCGAGCACAACGAGGTTCCCAAAATAGGATACGAATTTATATTTCCGTAATATGTGTTTAAATACCACAAACATTTAAGGATCCTCACTTGTTACCTTTTGTTTTTCTTTATTTTTTGATTATTCCCATCCCCTTAGGTTGGTTCACTCATACTGGACTTATCAGCGTATCACACCAGATCTAGAGGCCCTCTACCTCCTCCTCCTCCAAGAACACAAAAAATAGAGGAAAAGCAAAGATGGACGACTTAAGTGGAATCCACAAGGAAAATGTTAAGAACACAGAGACTTCAGACGGCAGTAGTACTCCGGCCCCAAATGATCTAGTTTTAAGACTAGAACAAAAGATACCAGAACTACAAGGAGAACTTGAGCAGGTCCGCAACTTGGCAAACCTGTCACTCACCCTCAATGTTCCCGATGTCTACCAGCAAAACACAAAGAACCCAACACCTCCGCAGAACATACAAAACCAACAACCACCAAATCCTACCGCACCGAATCAATACTTAATTCCACCCCAAAACATTAATCTGCTACCAACGCCAATTCCGCAACAACACCATTAACCAATTTATTACCTGCCAACCAGCACTTCTCACGCTCCCCAAAATACACCACCACTCATTCCTGATCCCCAAAACTCCACCAATGACCATCACTACACCTAAGTTCCTGGCACCCACCAAAGCAACCCTATATATGTGGAAACTATACCTCATTCTACCCAACCCATCTCCTATACACCGGAGTCCTCAGAAAAGGACTTGCTCATTAAAAACATGGCTGAAGAACTCAAGAAGTTAACAAGGCGAGTGCAAGGTGTTGAAGGCGATAGAGGGATAAAAGGTTTGAACTATGAAGATCTATGCATACTGTCACGCCCCAAAATTCGAGGAGTGCAACCGACGCTCAACTGCGTAAACCTGACTGAGCAAGCCTGTTATGTTTCATTCTACCCAAACTAATTCATGAATAAATAGGAGATGGAATCCATTAATCAGATTTAGTAAGTATTTCATTAACCACTTTCATTTCATTTCTATTACCAACTTAAATCATAATTATCAAAATATGACGAGTGTTATAAGTCTTTGCCAAACATCAATATTCTTACTTTAATTCCAATACCCGACACTATCCACAACCTGTCTAAGGAGCCTCTAAACATAACTGAAGAGTAATGTAATATAGAAATGTCGGTAACAAGGCTCCGACTATACCTCAAAAGTGAAAATCTAAAATAAGAAGATGTGCAATATAGCCCCTTGAAGGAGAAAGGGGCTCACCAAGATCTTTGGGAAGGAGGATGCTCCGTCACGCACGATCGGCATTATCCGCTATGGATCCACCTACATTCATTTAAAAAAATATAGCGCCCCCGGCAAAAGGGGCGTTAGTGATATTGAATAGCACTAGTATGTATAACTAAACACCATCTAATTAGAAAGAACTATCAAACAATAATAAAGAAGTCATAAATGTAAATCAAAAGCTTTAACAATTCCCACATCAACAAATAAAAGGGATCACATAGCTTTCACATAATTTCCATACCTCTAGGTTGCGTTCCATAGCTCGTCATAGGGTTCACATGTCATATTATACACCTATGCATTTCATATCCCGTCCATAGGGTTCACATACTACATTATACACCTATGCGTTTCATAGCCCGCCCATAGGGTTCACATATTATATTATACATCTATGCATTTCATAGACCGTCCATAGGTTCCACATTTTATATTATACACCTATGCATTTCATAGCCCGTCCATAGGGTCAGCATATTATATTATACACCTATGCATTTCATAGCACGTCTATAGGTTCCACATATCAATTAATCAGCTCATGGGGCCACAATCTTTACATCATACTTGGAACTAGGCCATATTTCATATCATCTCCACATATTTCACATCAATATCAATTTCAACAACAAGCAATTCAATTCAAGATGTCAGGTACACATAAGAGGAACCATGAATCCTCGGCATATACAATACCTCAGAGATCATACACCTCATGCTTATTGACAATGGAACTTTAAACACCAGGGGATCTTCCAAATCAATAGAGGGGGTACACCAACTAGCAATAAAAACACACATCAAAGGCATAAGCAAATAATTACACCAATCATTCTTGAATCCTTCTTTTTCAAACATGACATTATACAATTATAATTGAAGTTCTCGGTAGATTGGCCACACTCTATTTCCCAAATTCATTTGATTACTTTAAACATTTCTACACATAGAGGATTTCACATGGTTTGGCATAAGACATGCAACTCAATCTCTATTTAAACTTGACTTGAAGTCTCGGCATTTTAGCACATAGTTCCCATTTTTCACATATCCTCATTCACCAAGAATAACATATTAAACACATTGAGGTGCATCCTTCACATATATTCTTGCAACACCCAAATCCTTTGAAATAATGAATACTACATAAATTAAATTCCAGACTTACAATCATACGCAGGGACACCATGGGAGCTCAATTTCTAAGAAGAGAGAGTTTTATCCATACATACCTCAAATTCGCCCCTTAATGACACTACAACGATCCAATGCACTTAAGCAACTTCAATCTACAATACAACATTCAATATGGCCAATATTAGTAATAAATTCCATAACTTATGCCATTTAGGCATATTATCAAACATTTTGTAGGTATAGATATTTACACCTTATAACTATAGTATTGGTTCATCCAACTATCACCATTAACCAACAATTCACTCTATCATCATTACTAACCAATTTATAACCTCCAACAACATATATATATACGACCATTCATTCATACCCAACCATCAACCTCCTTAATTAACTCATTTCATAATCTGTAAAACCAACACAACCTAGGTTAGGCACTTATGGTTTTCAATCATTATCCTATGAGTTCTAATGTATCTATCATACATAAATAATCACCATAGAGTAGTTGGGGATGATAGACATACCTCTTGTAGCAAGAATTTTAAGAATCCCCACTTGTGGTGTTCTTGATAAATTCAAGGATTTGAATGGAAATCTATGGATTTTCAAGATCAATCCATGTTAATATAAGTGTTTAGGAGTAGTAATCAACTCAAAATACTCCAAAAACTTACCTTGGATGATAGGAATGAAGTGTGGGACGGATTCCTATTGAGAGAGCAAGCCCTTGCTCCAAAAATGACTCCGGAACCCTCTAGATCCGGTCTTGTGGTATTTAAAGGTCTCCTACCAGCGTGTTCGCGCCTATGTTCGCGCGTGGGAGGAAGAATACTTCGCAATATGCGCGACTTCGCGCTAGTGGTCGCGCTAGTGACACATGCCGAGTAAAATTGTAATAACTTTCTGTATACACCTCCAAATGATGAACGGTTTATTGCGTTGGAAACTAGACTCAAAGGGCTTTAATTTAATAGGTTTTGCATCACACAAATCCTTATATAACTGGAGAGATGATCGTCCAAATTGAGGTCTTGTGCGCACTCATTTACAACTTTCGTCTAATATGAAATTTTCCAACTTGGCTTAGACTTAGGCCTCTCCTTAGACCCCAATTCACTTATAATAAGACTTATACACTTATTAACATATCCAATTGATATCCATTATATCATTAATCCTTGTTTTCACACAAAATAAAATAATTAGCCTACCTTGGCACCTCGAAATCTTAAATTACTTAGCAAAAAATTTCCGGGGCTTTACATTCTCCCCCCGCTTAGGATCATTCGTCCTCGAATGAGAAGTGGAATCAATCCACAGATACTTAGCTTAAATTATCTCTTTTCTCACACATCTTTAACTACCAAATTTTGACTAACTCCCAAATTCTTCAGAAATTTCGACAGAGTTTCCTTTGTAACTAGGCCTATCCACCTGCCAGAGAATCACCAAATTCGTCTTAACAACACATCCACAACTAGACAGAGCACCCCAATGTATATATAAACAATACTAATCTCAGTATTACAATCACTACATTATCTTAAGGATACCAGAACATGGACTGCAAATTTTTAGATCAAAACACCTATATAGTACCTTTCAAGTCAAAACTAATTGATACTCAATCAAGCAAAAATATTTTCCTTCCACGACACTTTCAACCTTCCAGATGACCTCCTCGATTTACAAGCTCTGTCACGACACATTCTCGGAAATAATATCAACTCCCAAACATACATAACAAGGATGACAGATAGACACCTCGTATGAGTTAACTATCCATTGACTTTACCTTTAATAATTTCCACTGTACAATTTACATTCCACCGGATATTGCAATTCATGGTAACAACAACAACCCACAATTCCATTACATGGCATCACGCCATCAATCATGTTATTTAATAGTAGCCAAACAATTATGTGTTCATAATAGTCCTTACCAGCCATTAATGTAATCACAAAGGTGTTCATTAACAAGAATATAATTTCATTTCAATCAACCATCCATATGAAGTCAAGCCACGATGATTCTTTCTAGTAGTGCATCATATAGGATATTACCACGATCATATAGTTCAATCAAATCAATTCACACCCCTTTTTTATCACTACCTTCTTAGACTTAGGCATATAAAAACACAAATTCATTAGGAACAACTATGGGGAAACATCATACTCCTATTGAGTGATAAAGTGCATAGACTATTACCTATATCTCTCTTCTTCAGCTATCCGGATGCGTAGGCAATCACCCTACCATATTACATCAATACCGTGTCGAGCCTAATACGCGACGTGCCACTATACTCAGTATAGAAACATCCTTTCTAAGCACTTAATTCGCGTTGTAAGCATGTGTAAACACCTCAAATCCTTTTTCAATATTCCCATCTTACCTGATCATTTCTGTATAAGTTAAACTTACCGAGTTTGGGGGTCTAAACATGTAAGAAAGTATCACCCCATGGTCAGTCTTCCATGGCACGAAATTAAATGGTCATACCTATTCACACACATCATAGAACAAAAAGGGTTAAGGGACTTACTTGTTGTTCCTCGATTGTTGGGGCAGTGTCTTAGCTGATGTCCCTTAACTCCGCACCCGAAACACTAGTTAGTGCCCTTACGACACCCCCCTAGATGATGCCTCCTACACTTAGGGCAACGGGGTTGTTGCTGCCTCTGATGGCTCCCACTTGACTAGACCTGTTGGTTAGATTTCATGTTGCCTTGGTCTTGCATATTATGGCCCCACTGCTGCTGATCAGGCCCTGATGGTAGTGTCCTAGCTGAGGTCTGAAGAATTGACTGTGTGGGTCCGGATGACACTCTCCTGTGTGATTCTTTCCCACCATTACCCCTGATGTAGGAGCCATTAAAATTGCTTGCGGATCGGGCCTTTTTGTTGTTATCTTGCTCTATCTTTATTTTTAACTTTCATTTCTCTGTAGCTTGAGAGAACGCCACAATCTTCCCATAATTCATATCAAAATTCAACGCAGCTGCAGCCGCCTCATTAATAACCAAAGGGCTAAGACCCTGCACAAATCGGCGCACTCTATCCTCCATAGTAGGCAGCATGTGAATAGCATACTTGGACAAGCGAGCAAACTCTATATGGTACTCCTACACACTTCCGTTACCTTGCCTCAGATTTTTAAACTCTGCTGCCCGGGCTGCCGTTGTCTCAACGGGTAGGAAATGATCAATGAAAGCATCAGCAAACTCGCTCCACCTCGCCGGAGGGCGCCCCTCCTCTCGGGAATCCTCCCATAACTCAAACCATGAATAGGCCACCCCTTTCAGATGGTAGGCAGCCAACTCTACTCCCTCGGTCTCAGTCACACGCATCACCCTGAGGGTTTTGTGCATCTCATCAATAAAGTCCCGAGGGTCTTCTTCTGGATTGGCACCTGTGAATACCAGAGGGTCTAGCTGAAGGAATCTGTTTACCCTGGAACTAGTAGAATCCTCTGGCTAGCTGGATGAACTAGGCACAACATTTGACCTCTGGGCCTGAGAGGCCACCAACTGAGTCAACATCTGAATAGCTCCCCTAAGATCCCCATCAAAAACACCAGAACCGGAAGCTGGGGCTGGAGGCGGGACATGAGTATCAACGGGAGGGATAGTGGTACCCTCCGTAGGTGTAGGAACTGGGGTAGTCTGCTCTGGAACAGAAGGATCCGACAGAGTAATAACAGGATGACTACCCTCACCCGCAACATCAAGTAATGAATCATCATCCACTCCTGGGGTGGCATTGGTTTCTTGGCCAATTCTTGCTTTCTTCTTAGGTGCCATTTACTGAAAGATAGAACAATGCACTGATTAGAAAGGAAACAGTTTCACCGCACGATCCAGAATATCAAAGAAGGATGTTATTCCTTAATGCCCAAGTAGCCCCCAACTTATAGATGTGGTCGACAACACACCGATAAGAAGGACTCTACTAGACATGGCTCTGAGACATCCTAGGACACTTTAGAACCTTAGGCTCTGATACCAAGTTTGTCACGCCCCAAAATCCGAGGAGCGCGACCGGCGCTCAACCGAGTAAACCCGACTGAGCAAGCCTGTTATGTTTCATTCTACCCAAACTAATTCATGAATAAATAGGAGATGGACTCCATTAATCAGATTTAGTAAGTATTTCATT
>MU738690.1:7859-38274 GCA_026770625.1 Nicotiana glauca | reverse complement strand
TGATTACGTACTCATACTACACTTCTGTGCATTTTTGTTGCACAGGTATACTTCATTTTAGCGGCCTACTGGGCGCAGCAGCACGGACGATTCAGGGACTAGGTGAGCTGGAAATTGCAGTTTCTTTCTGCACTTTGATTATTTATTTCCTGTCCATTGTATTCCGGGCAGAGGTTGTATTTTATTTCAGTAGTCGCTCTTGCACTTGTGACACCGGGTTCTGGGATAGTTTTAGAAAAGTTTGATTTAATTATTATTGTCAATTTGAATTGAAGCAAAACCCTTTTATTTATGAAAATTGGAAGGAAAAACCTTAGATTTTTAAAAGTATTAAAAGAGGAATTAATTGATGAGTTAGTTGGCTGGCCTGACAGATGTGTCCGGCGCCACCACGACCCTTAGTGGATTTTGGGTCGTTACAGCCATGGAAAGTTCAACTAAATGACACGCCTTGATTTCTAAGGATTAAAATTAATTAAATGAGGGCCATGAGCTTAGGGGTTTTATCTGGCATGGCACGCCTCAAATTATTTCAAAGGGTTTTATTGTTCGAAGTTGTTATAATCGGGTCACATGAAATGCACCCCGAATTTGAAAATTACGTATCGTAACCATATCACGGGAACCGTAACTCTAGTCATTGTATTGAATAAAATAATCAAGCCAAATATAAAGTAGTTCTTTCAACTTTGATATCAAAATAATCATCAGCCACTAAATTAGCTATTTTAAAAGATCGTGAACAAATATCTAAGCCTACCCATTTTGTCTAGCTCCCTTATCACGTCAAATCCCAAGGTCCACACTTAATCCAACTTAATTTTCTTCTTTTTTAATTGTCTTAAAACCCAAATGCGTGCTTTAATGTATTGCTCCTCCAATTTCAAACCATTCAAGCTTATTTCAATATGGATCCAAACACTTGAAGCCACGGGTAATAAGGTAACACCATCAAATATGAACAACTAAACTCAAATGATGAAGTTAAGTGGTATAAATATATTACTGGCCCATTAGAACAACTCTGAACCAAAAATAACAAGACAACCAAACTTATCAAATTCAAATCACTTTTCAAATTAATCATAAAAGCTAACAAAACCTTATAACAAATGAATTTCACTTTAAGAAACAACAAACAAACATGCTAAGAAATGGCTAAATGTACTTTGATACCAGTAAGCACAAAATCACCTTCTTAAGTAAACCCACATTTGAGACATGAAGTGAACATTTCATATAAATATAACGACATAATAAAATACTTGTTCAACTAAAATTCTGGAATCAAATTAGGAAAACCTAGTACATATGTAAAGAAAACAGACCTTTATTGCCATAGTCTGAATTTTAAAGTCTTGCAATTCAACAGTTGAACCAAACACCAGCGAGTCAATGACCATGACCGGAATTTAGCGACGGCAAAATCAACCCTGACTCTCGATGCTACTGCTTTTGTGCGAAAAGGACTGCATTTTTTCTTCCTTTTTAGTGGTTTTTGGTGAAGTAAAGGACTGCTTTAAGGATGGATTTGAGCAGATTTTCAGCTGGAGTTTTGGTTGGAGATGAAGCAGAACAGGTGGGGAGAGGGGTCTAAGAAGGCAGGATTTAAAAAGGGGAAGGGGTCGTCAATTTGGTTAGGAATCAGCCATGGAAATGGCTGCTTGAAGAAGATGATCCTAGGGGTCGTTTTTGGCTGCTCGTGTATATCTAGTGTATATCCAGTATATATCGAGAGTATCTCCAGTGTATATCGAGAGTATCTCCAATGTTTATAGAGTGTATACAACTCTCTTCTCTCTTCTTGCCATCTAACATCTGATGTGTGTGAGTTTTATGGATGGGTGAGGGTTGTGAGTGGTAGGCAAGTGGGGGACAAGGAGTGCGGAACAATGGAGAGTGGAGTATTGAGTGGAGAAAGTGGGTTGTGAGTGGAGAAAGTGAGGGACAAAGAGTGGGAAACAATGGAGAGTGGAGTATTGAGTGGGGAAAGTGGGGAGTGAGCGAGAATAAATTGAAACATGGTAAAAAATTAGATGTTCACAGCTGCCCCTCTTTGCTCGGAAACACGAAGAGTTTTCGGGCAAAGATAAAGTGAACCATATGACTAATTTTTGACCATATCGTTATTCAAAAGAGGAAGAAAATAAAAGAGGAAAGGCGCAATTGAGTCGTGATTTTAGACAGCCTACATATCCCGGGTTATAAGGGAATCAGGTCGCGTATTGTTCAAAAGTGGAAGAGGTGATGGAATGATGAGTTCGAGAGTCGAGTGAGGTGCCGTTCCGTCGAGGTTCCGGTCCGCGGTCTCGTTATTACATCAAAATCAAAAATAAAAAAGACTAACTAAGCCTATCAACTACGAGTTACAAAATTCCTATCTATGAGTCTTCTGAAGCTTAATCTTGAGTCTTGGTTGGTTCTTCATACGGACTCTGATATGAATCTTGATGCTTGTTAGCTGCAGGTGTTGGTTCAATCTTCTTCAACTTTTTCAAATCATGACGAGACATGCAGAGCTTGTGACCTCAGCCATGTCTTGATCAACTCACATCTTCATCAATTTCTGCATTTGGATTCACTTCTCTTTTTTATTTTTTATTTTTTTATTCTTGATTGTGACTAACTTCTGTTGATCATCTCGAACTGCTGACTCGCATTCTTGACGCGAGCTTCTTTTGTTGCTGACTTGAATTGCATTCTGAAGTGAATTCCCTTTTTTCCAGGTGGGCGCCTGATTACTACAAAATAGACAAAACAAAAAGAAATTTTTCTGTCCCAGTTTGCACTAAGAAGATTTGTGAGTTGTTAGCAATGTTGTAAACCACTTATACTATTGATGCAATGATGAGAGTAAATTAAATACTAGACTAGGATGTGCATCTCCTAAAAATGACTGAGCTTGCGAAAAATATAAACTAAGCTTGACTAAAATAAAAATTGTCCCTATTCTCCAGGCGGGGCCATTGATTTCACTAAAACTAAACATTGATAATCTTAAGAAAATTAAAAAAAATGACCCATCTTTTTTTTCAAAATTAGACTTCCCTTCTTTCTATCTTTCTTTTTAAAAAAAAAAATTATTATCCTAGGAGAAAATTAATCGGACTAGGTTTTCTATCTTAGGAGAAAGGTTCATCAGACTAAGATTTTGATCATAGGAGAAACTTCTTCAGACTAGGTCACTATTTTTTGTTATCTTAGGAGAAAGATTCATCAGACTAAGAATTTTATCCTAGGAGAAAATTCATTAGACTAGGTTTTCTATCTTAGGAGAAAGATTCATCAGACTAAGATTTTTATCCTAGGAGAAAATTCATTAGACTAGGTTTTCTATCTTAGGAGAAAGGTTCATCAGACTAAGAATTTTATCCTAGGAGAAAATTCATCAGACTAGGTTTTCTATCTTAGGAGAAAGATTCATCAGACTAAGATTTTTATCCTAGGAGAAAATTCATCAGACAATGTTTTCTATCTTAGGAGAAAGGTTCACCAGACTAAGATTTTGATCCTAGGATAAAGTTCTTCAGACTAGGTCACTATTTTTTTTATTATCTTAGGAGAAAGATTCATCAGACTAAGAATTTTATCCTAGGAGAAAATTCATCAGACTAGGTTTTCTATCCTAGGAGAAAGATTCATCAGACTAAGATTTTTATCCTAGGAGAAAATTCATCAGACTAGGTTTTCTATCTTAGGAGAAAAATTCATCAGACTAAGATTTTGATCCTAGGAGAAAATTCATCAGACTAGGTTTTCTATCATAGGAAAAAAATTCATCAGACTAAGATTTTGATCCTAGGAGAAAATTCATGAGACTAGGTCTTTTTTTGTTTTTGTTTTTGCTATCTTAGGAGAAAGAATCATCAGACTAAGATTTATATTGGGAGGAAAATCCATCAGACTAGGACTTTTTATCTTAGGAGAAAAAAATGTGAAGATCAATGGCAAAATTTTATGCACAATAGCAAGACAAATAAAGGCAAAGATTTAAGAAACTTCCCTTTGCCGGCTCTTCTCTTCTTCTCTTTTTTTTTTCTTCTTTTTCTTTGTTTTTTTTCTTTTTCTCTTTTTTTTGAATCACTTTCTTTGCACTGCTTTGTTCCTGCTGCATACAAAGAAAAATTTGTCAGTTTTAAAAGGTGGTGGTCGGTTTGTGGCCTTGAGTCTTGAACAGCTTTGCTTTTGCTCGATCAGCCTAAGTCGGTTTCAAGAGACTTTCGCTCTGCATCAACCATGATTGTTTCACACCCATTACCATTTGTATTTGTGGCTTAATTAGCCTTGTCTCGATTGGAGATCTTTGCTCAGGTGACTTTTTCTGATATCTTGAATGACTTCCTGCTTTTGAGCGATTTGTCTGTCAGAGAGAATCATCAGTTATCTTTGCTTGCGCCAAGTAGACTCACAAGAGTATTTTGGGGGGAAACCTTTGCATGAATCCTCAAGTCACGTTGACAGTAACAATTGAGTGTGCTGGCCAAATTTACTTTATGTAACTGAAAAGATGGTAGCAGATTTTGAAATCTTTTCCTGCTAATTTTGACAAGGACTGACTCAGAGTAAAGGATAGAATGATGCAAAGAAACAAGTATTAACAAGAAATGCCACTGTCCGAAGGACAAAAGAAAGAGTTCTTTTTTTTTTCTTTTTTTTCTCAATAACTAGCCTTAATGATCATGACATGCATTTTGGACTCAACGGCCTAATCTGTCAACTAATCCAATCTTCCCTTTTACCATTCTTATGACCTTTGAAGTCGGGTATATTCGCGCCAATTCTTTGTATCAGCTTCATGACTCACTTTCGACTAGTGGTGCCTAGAGAGATTTTCACCAACAAGTCTCTCTCATTTAATTCTCTGCTTACCATCGCCTTACAGTGCCCATGAGGGTTTTCACTAGTAAGACTCTCTCATTTTTTCTCTTTTTTTTTTTCCTGTTTCTTTTGCTTTCTTGTGTGAGCAACTTGACAATGTTTTTATGTCGCGTGACAACCGTTGTTCATTGCATGTATCCCTTGGCACTCTTGACGGCTGATAAGGAGGTCTTTATTTGGAAGATTTTTTTGACGGGGTTGGAAAGAAGGGTCGGCATGAAGGCTCAAAGTAGACTCAAAATTAGGGGTAGTAGACTTTCAACTCTTGGAATCGACTCTTTCAAAAGTGAAATAAAATCTATGCCCCAGTTTCAGATACTAGGGATTTTTTTGGAATTTTTCTTGAATTCTTATTTGGTTGGACCGAACCGTGAGGCTGCTTACGTATCCCTTTTTAAAGAAATCAGGTCTAACGTAGTTCAAACATCCGACCTAAACTATTTTTCGTCTTTCTTTCGGTTTCTTTTTTCTTTTTATTTTTGTTATCTTTTTCTTTTTTTGTTTTCCCCAGCTTCTATTTTCGAGGGCATGGACCTTTGACAATTCTTTTCTTCTTCTTTTTTTCACTTGAAAATTGCCCCAGTTTGTACTCTTGGGACATGAATTTTTTTTTTCTTTTTCCCTTTTTAAAATTTTTTTTTGACTCTTGACTTTAAACTTGATTCCTAAATAGGGTGGTCAAAGAAAATAACACAAACTCAAATGGGTCACAAAGGGTATAAAATATTTGGGTAGCAGAAAAAAGGGCCTCCCGGCCTCGAGAACGCCAGACATAGTATCTTTTCGCGATCACAACATTGACGAACCTGCCTGTCTTCTTGGGTCTTTTTTAGTGTAAAGTTGTATGAGCAATACTTTCCTCATTGTGAATGACCCTTGTCAATTTGGGTGACTTTTCTTGGATTTTGTCTTGATGTGGGAGATGTATTTTTCCACTATCCATTTCAAGTTGTCTGGAATACACCTTCTATTGAAAAACACTTTCTATCTCTTAGTGCTAAATAGACTTCAACCTGTCCGATTATCCTTAAGCCCGATCTTCTCAAATGATTTAAAAGTAGAGATCCTTAACTTCCATGAGTATGATTGCTTTAGTTCCATATAAACTTGGCTCATGCTTATTTTCCAAATGTTTCATGTGTTTATTCTTCTTCAAAAGTGTCTCTTTCTCACTTGCGCAATTCAAGACTAAATCAGTTTCTAAAATCCGGCCAAAAATTTTGCATGCATGTCATGTCACTAGAACTAGCATGAAAAGAACTATGTACAAAATGGACACAAAATGACTGACTACTTTTTTATTAAATAAAGGATAGCAGGGTCCGATCACAAAAGAAGAAGAAAAAATGACAAAATAAGCTACCATGGCTAAAAGAGGAGTGACTTTTCAGTTACTAAGTGACATCTTAGCCACACATTCACACGTCAACATTACCACAACATTTGATCATTTTAATTGCTTTGGATTCAGGACTCAAATTTTGACAATCATCCCCAGCAGCCCACGTCCTATTGTTTAAAATCGGTAAAGTCACCCCCACATTTGCCTCTATTTTTTTACTTTTCACCGCCAACTTGACTACTTGCCTTTTCGTGACCTTGGATCAACAACAATGGTGCATGTTCCATCGGTTGAGAAGATGCTTTTATTTTCGAGAGATCTTGGATTGTTTTTGCGACTCGCTATTGCAAACCAACAAACTCACCACCTTTGATTAGCTTTTATTTCAAAACAACGAACATGTTAGAATAAACATTCTCTTTCTTTTTTTTCTCTCTTTTCTTTCTGTTTTTTTTTGCTTTTCTTTCTTTTTTTTTGTTTTTTTTTGTTTTTGTTTTTAACCATTCGATCGAACCTGATGTGGGTTGCCTATGTATCATGACCCCATATGAATCAGATCTTGCGTAGTTCGGGAAGATCAGGAATAAAACAAATAAGCTAACTCTTTTTTTGTTTCTATGGATCTTGAATTTTCTATTTTATTTTTGAAAGAAAGATTTATAAAGAAAAAAAAGAACATTTTTTGGATTTTGATTTTTCTTCAAAATTCAAAAAAAAAAAAGACTTCTAAAGAAGAAAGATTTTTTTTTTCTTTTCTTTGAATTTCAACATTTGTTTTTTGGAATTTCGAAAGAAAAACTTCTAAAGAAGAAAGAAAATATTTTTGAATTTTTTTATATATATATATATATTTTGAATTTATGAAAGAAATACTTCTAAAGAGAAAAAAAAAGAAAATATTTTTAAATTTTGAATTTTCTTTTCAATTTTCGAAAGAAGAATGAAAATATTTTTTGAATTTTTTGATTTATTTTATGAAATTTTGAAAGAAAAACTTATAAAGAAGAAAGAAAGATATTTTTGGATTTTTGATTTTTTTTTTTTGAATTTTCGAAAGAAATACTTCTAAAGAAAAGAGAAAATATATTTGAATCTTGAATTTTCTTTTGAATTTTCGAAAGAAGAATGAATTTTTTAATTTTTTTTTTTGGATTTTGAGAAAAATTAGGAGAAAATATTTTTGTATTTTTTAAAACTTTAGGGTCTAAAAGAAAGACTTTCTAAAGAAGGAAGTAAAGGAAAAATATTTTTGGATTTTTGAAAATGGTGGGCTAGAAACGATGAGGTTTGCCTACGTATCTCACATCCGGTGAGAATCAGACCCGCGTAGTTCGCCCGTTTTGGCGGAACAAGAAAAACATGACTTATTTTGAAATGACTTTTCTCTTCTTTTTTTTCTGTTTTTCTTTAATTTCGGGAGAGTTTCAGAATTTTCTGAATACCTACCTCTCACTTTTTTTTATTTTCTTTTTTCTCTTTTTTTTTTATTTTCTTTCCCTATTCTAGAAGCCAGTCAACATGCAAGCCAGAACAGACAGATACGCAAGTAGCACGTAAGATGCATCAGGATGCTCTTTTAATGTAACGACCCGACCGGTTGTTTTTGGAATTTGTGCCCTGATCCCCCATTAACTGCTTCCCCTAAGTTCATTTCTTATATTTTGGTTTGTCAGGACATTCGGTATTAGGATTCAGAGTGTTTTGGGACACTTAGTCCCTACATGAGAGATTAAGTGTTGAAAAATAGTCCGTAATTGGAACAGTGTGAAGACGATCTCAGAATGGAAATCTGATGGTTCTGTTAGCTCCGTTAGGTGATTCTGGGGTTGGGAGCATGTTCGGAATGTATTTTGGAAGCTCGTAGCTCATTTAGGCTTGAAATACCGAAGTTTGTAATTTTGAAGTTTTCGATCCGATAGTGAGTTTTTGATCCGAGGGTCGGAATGGAATTCTGGAAGTTGCAGTATCTCCGTCATGTCATTTGGGATGTGTGTGCAAAATTTCAGGTCATTTGAATGGGTTTTGGTTAGGGTTTTGATCGAAAGCGTATTTGGAAGAAATTTGAGGGTTTTAAGCTTGAATCATTGGTTAAATCGGGTTTCCGGTGTTGTTTTAGGTATTTTCAATATTAGTACAAGTTTGAATAAGATATTAGGTGGTATTGGTGTTTTTGGCCGAGGTCCCGGGGGCCTCGGGATGAATTCGGGAGGTTAACGGAAAATTTTAGAAGTTGAGAAGTAGTGGCTCTACTGCTTCTGGTATCTTTTCGCTTCTGCGGCTTGGGAACCGCAGAAGCGGAGTCGCAGAAGCGGCCTTGGTCATCGCAGAAGCAAGATTGGCTTCCCCCTCAGGAACAGCAGAAGCAGTCAATATTCCGCATAAGCGGTACCGCAAGAGCGGTTGTGTATCCGCAGAAGCGGAATTTGGTCCCTTAAGTGAAAACCACAGAAGCGGTCCCTTGTCCGCATAAGCGGGACCGCAGAAGCGGTCCCTTGTCCGTAGAAGCGGAAATGACTGTGCAGATATAGAAATTCGAGGGTTTTGATTTCATAAGTTAGAAAACTCAATTTGAGCTCGGGAAAAGGCGATTTTCAGAGGGTTTTGAAGAGGAAATTAGTGGGTAACGTTTATTTAATCCCTTCTAGTTATATTTCATCATTTTGTAGTTAAATCCATCATTAAAAATCGAATTTGGGGTTAAAACTTGAGGAATTTGGTTAAAACTTCTTAGACCAAACTATTGGGTTTTGAGTGAGCAATTGACCTCCGATTTGGGAGATTTCTATATGGTTGGACTCGTGAGAGTACGAGGGTTCTGAAAATGTAAATATTATTCGATTTCAAGGTGTTGGTCGGAAGGGCATGTTGGTCATTTTACCTATTTTCGCGCCCTAGCTTTAATTTTAATAATGGAATAAGTTGTTTGCAATATTATTTATGATATATAATTGAATTAAATAGATTTGGGCCATTCGGAGTCGGATACTCGTGGCAAAGGGCGTGGTTCCTAGTGATATTGAGCCGGTTCGAGGTAAGTGACTTGTCTAACCTTGTGTGGGGGACCTTTTCCCCTTAGGACATGATCTTTGAATATTTTAATGCCTCGTACGTGAGGTGAAGAGCGCGTACTTAAGCTAATTGTTGTAAACTCGTTTCTACTTGAAGTATTTAAATTGAGATTTCCTGTTTACTTGTTCATTTTAGACTGTAAGTTTAAACATGTGCTAGCTTAGAGAAACATGTTTAGCTGACTGATTACTTGTTCATTTGTATTCTGTGAAGCATGTAGGCTAGAAATTACTATTACTTGTACTGATTTTAGCATTTATTCTGAGATTTTGAGTTATTGTTGTTGTGTGTTTAAATTGGGACTACGGGACGGCTTCTCGGGAGATCCCCCTGTACTTGATATATTCTGGATTGAGGATACCAAGAGATCCTCGAGATACCAAGACATCCCCGGCACATGTATTTCTATATATTGGGATACCAAGAGATCCTCAGCTTACTTATTGAGGATAATAAGAGATCCCCAGTGCATATGATGAGGATACCAAGAGATCTTCGGGATACCAAGAGATCCCCGGCTATTATTCCTTGTTGAGAGCAGTATTCCTTGTATTGTTACCTTTGCTTTCTATTACTGTTCTTTCTTATTTATCTGGTTTAGATCCTCGCTGTAGACTTTATTTAAACTGTTTCCGTTATCTTATTATTTATTATATTTTTATCTCAATAGGGCCCTGACCTTCCTCGTCACTACCCAACCAAGGTTAGGCTTGGCACTTACTGAGTACCGATGTGGTGTACTCATGCCCTTCTGCGCATGTTTTTTTCATGTGCAGATTATCCAGGTACCTCTACTCAGGCGCACTATCCTTGAGGCGAGGAGTTATACGGTGACTTCGGGGTATATCTGCCGCGTCCGCAGACCAGGAGTCTCTATTTTGTTCCAGCTTGAGTATCTAGTTTATTCCTTTCTCTCAGTTGTTTAGATATTCTAGCTTAGGGCAGTGTTTTACACTTCTATTATCCTGTTGTTCCCGTGAGTTTCCGGGTTTTGGGATTGAGTTGTAGACTTCCGCATTTCGTTTGGGTTGTATAGGCTGAGCGGCCTTATATGCAGTAATTATTTTACATATGTTCAGTTTTAATTAATCATTCCGCAAGTTATATTAAGTTTCCGCATTGTTAGGCTTACCTAATTGTAGGAAATAGGTTCCATCACGACATGTTCATGGAGGGTGAACTGGGGTCGTGACAAGTTGGTATCAGAGCTCTAGGTTCATAGGAGTCATGGAACATAGGCCGGTTTATTAGCGTCTCATTGATCGGTACGGAAACGTCTGTATTTATCTACGAGAGGCTATGTAACTGTTTAGGAAAAAAATATCTTCATTTCATTTGAATTCCTTGTCGTGCGATATTTTTGACATCAATTCTAAACTTCTATCCTCTATTCTCTTGCAGATGGTGAGGAAACGTGCTACACGAGATGACGAGGCACCCGTGCCACCTGTTGCAGCCATCAGAGGCTGGGGCCGGGGTAAAGGTCGAGGACGCGCACGCGGTGCAGCTAGAGCACCTGCGCGAGCTGCCGCCGAGGTACCACTAGCAGATCCAGCCGGAGCCCAGGCACCTGGCACACCTACTACTGCTACTACTACTCCAGCGCTCCAGGAGACTTTAGCTCAGTTCATGAGTATGTACACCACTTTGGCTTAGACAAGGTTGCTTCCCCTTGCTGCAGCCACGTCCTAAGCCAGGGGAGGAGCTCAGACTCCCGCCGTCCGCACTCCTGAGCAGCGAGTGCAGGTTGAGCAGGCTCCGGAGATTATTCCTGCACCACCTGCAGCACTAGTTCAGCCCAGGGATGGGTCAGCTGCTTCAGAGGACGAGCAGCGTAGACTTGAGAGGTTCAAGAAATATGACCCTCCAGTGTTCAGTGGACTAGCATCAGATGATGCCTTGGGATTATTGGATGAGTGTCATCGTATTCTTTGCACTATGGGCATAGTGGATTCCAGCGGGGTTTCTTTCACTGCTTTTCAGCTTTGGGGAGTCGCCTATGATTGGTGGATACTTATGAGTTATACAGTCCGGTCGAGGCTGCTTCAATGACTTGGACCCAGTTCTCAGACATGTTTATGAGAGAGTTTGTCCCCCAGAGTCTTAGGGATGCATGGCGCGCAGAGTTTGAGCATTTGCGCCAGGGTGCTATAACAGTCTCAGAGTATGCCATCCGTTATACCAGGTTGGCCAGGCATGCATCGGCTTTGGTTGCCACAGTTCGAGAGAGGATTCGCAGGTTCATTGAGGGACTTATTCCCCCATCAGATCTAGCATGGATCGAGAGTTGGAGATGGACATTCCTTATCAGCAGGTAGTGAGCATTGCTAGGAGGATTAAGGGTATGCTCGCCAGGGAGAGAGGAGAGAGGGAGGTCAAGAGGTCTCGAGAGTTGGGCCACTACTCTGGTGCCTGTACCCCATCAGTAGGTCGTTATGGTAGAGGTTATTCGGGTTGCCCTGTACATTCATCTTTACCAGCAGCCGGCAGTACTCCAGCTCCGCCTACACCTCAGAAGCCTTACTATGCACCTCTAGTTTCTAGCGCGCCTCCTGTGCGGGGTGCTTCCAGAGGTCAGTCCAACAAGCCTAGCCCCAGTCAGTCATAGCCACCACATCTTCCCAGAGCTTGTTATGAGTGTGGTGACACTCGTCATGTGGTGAGGGATTGCCCTAGACTTGGGAGGGGTGCACCTCCACAGACTGGTCAGCCACAGCGTGCTCCTCAGAGTTCTCAGGCCATGGTCACAGCTCCAGCTGCTACCCCACCTGCCCAGCCAGCTAGGGGCAGAGGTCAGGGAGATAGAGGTCTCCCTCGAGAGAGGGGTCAGGCTAGATATTATTGTATTCCTGCTCGCACTGATGTTGTTGCCTCCGATTCCGTCATCACATGTACTATACTGGTTTGTAACAAAGAGGCATCGGTTCTATTCGATCCAGGCTCTACTTATTCTTATGTGTCTTCTTATTTTTCTCCGCATTTAGATGTGCCTCGGGATTCTTTGAGTGCCCCCGTTTATGTTTATACTCTTGTGGGAGATTCTCTTGTTGTGGACCGCGTTTATCGGTCATGTTTGGTTACTATCCATGGTTTTGAGACCAGAGCGGATTTATTGTTACTCGGTATGGTTGACTTTGATATTATTCTGGGCACGGACTGGCTGTCGCCCCATCATGCTATTCTTGATTGTCAAGCCAAGACCGTGACGCTGGCTATGCCAGGTATTCCACGTATTGAGTGGAGTGGTACTTTAGATCATACTCCCAGTAGAGTTATATCTTTTCTTAAAGCTCAGCGCATGGTTGAGAAGGGGTGTGCCGCGTATTTAGCTTATGTGAGAGATGTTAGTATTGACACCCCTTCTGTTGATTCAGTTCCAGTGGTATGGGATTACCCCGATGTGTTTCCAGCTGATCTTCTGGGCATGCCGCCCGATAGAGACATTGATTTTGGCATTGATCTATTGTCGGGCACTCAGGCCATTTCCATTTCTCTGTATCGCATGGCTCCTCCTGAGTTGAAGGATCAATTGCAGGAATTGCTTGGTAATATTTGACCCAGTGTATCACCGTGGGGTGCTCCTGTCTTGTTTGTGAAGAAGAAGGATGGTTCTATGCGTATGTGCATTTATTATCGTCAGTTGAACAAGGTTACAGTGAAGAACCGTTATCCTTTGCCTCGTATAGATGATCTGTTTGACCAACTTCAGGGCGCAGACGTGTTTTCTAAGATTGACTTGCGCTCAGGTTACCATCAGTTGAAGATTCGGGAGCCAGATATCTCGAAGACTACTTTCAGGACTCGGTATGGTCATTACGAGTTCCTTGTTATGTCATTTGGGCTGACCAATGCCCCTGCAGCTTTCATGCATTTGATGCACAGTGTGTTCAGGCCATATCTTGACTTGTTTGTGATTGTTTTTATTGATGATATTCTGGTGTATTCCCGGAGTCGGGAAGATCATGAGCCGCACCTAAGGACCGTGCTTCAGACCTTGAGGGAGAAGAAGTTATATGCAAAGTTCTCAAAATGTGAGTTTTGGCTGAGTTCGGTGGCATTCTTAGGCCATGTGATTTCTAGTGAGGGTATTCGGGTGGATCCAAGGAAGGTAGAGGTCGTGCAGAGTTGGACCAGGCCGTCCTCAGCTACAGAGTTCGCAGCTTCCTTGGCTTGGCGGGTTACTACCGTCGTTTCGTGGAGGGATTTTCATCGATTGCTGCCCCTATGACTAGATTGACCCATAAGGGTGCCCCATTTCAGTGGGCAGAGGAGTGTGAGGCGAGCTTTCAGAAGCTCAAGACAGCTTTGACTACAACCCCTATCTTGATGTTGCCTACCGATTCAGGGTCTTATACTGTCTATTGTGACGCCTCGAGAGTTGGCCTTAGAGTGGTGTTGATGCAGGACGATAGGGTGATTGCCAACGCGTCCAGAAAGTTGAAGATACATGAAAAGAATTAGCCTGCCCATGACCTTGAGCTAGCTGCTATTGTTCATGCCTTGAAGATCTGGCTTCATTATTTGTACGAGATGCCTTGTGAGATCAATACCGACCATCGGAGTTTGCAGCACTTACTCAAGCAGAAGGACCTAAATATGCGTAAGAGGAGATGGTTAGAGCTGTTGAAGGACTATGATATCACCATCCTGTATCACCCGGGCAAGGCCAATGTGGTGGCAGATGCCTTGAGTCGCCGGGCAGAGAGTTTGGATAGTTTGGCATATTTACCAGCTTCAGAGAGGTCGATGGCGATGGATGCTCGGGCCCAAGCCAGTCAGTTCGTGAGATTGGATCTCTCGGAGACCAGTCGGGTTCTAGCTTGTGTGGTTTCCCGGTCTTCCCTTTTTGACCGTATCAGGGAGCGGCAGTATGATGAACCCTATTTGCTTGTCCTTCAAGACAGGGTCCAGCGTGATGATGCCAAAGATATGACCATCGAGGATGATGGGGTATTGAGGATGCAGGGCCGGATTTGTGTGCCTAATGTTGATGGTCTTCGAGAGTTGATTCTACCAGAGGCCCATAGTTCGCGGTATTCCATCCATCTGGGTGCCGCGAAGATGTATCAGCATTTGAGGCAGCACTATTGGTGGAGGCGGATGAAGAAGGATATAGTTGGTTATGTGTCTAGATGCCTCAACTGCCAACAGGTGAAGTATGAGCACCAACGTCCGGGTGGGTTGCTTCAGCAGATAGAGATCCCGGAGTGGAAATGGGAGCGTATCACCATGGACTTTGTATCTGGACTCCCACGGACCTTGAAGAAGTTTGATTCCATTTGGGTCATTGTGGATCAGCTGACCAAGTCCGCTCATTTCATTCCTGTGTGTACCACTTATTCATGAGAGCGATTGGCGGAGATTTATATCAGGGAGATCGTCCGTTTGCATGGTATTCCAGTTTCTATCATTTCAGACAGAGGTACTCAGTTTACATCGTGGTTCTGGAGAGCCGTGCAGCAGGAGTTTGGTACTCGGGTGGAGTTGAGCACAACATTTCACCCCCAGACGGACGGACAGTCCGAGCGCACTATTCAGATTCTTGTGGATATGCTCCGTGCGTGTGTGATTGAGTTTGGAGGGTCTTGGGATCATTTCTTACCATTGGCGGAGTTTGCTTATAATAACAGTTATCAGTCCAGTATTCAGATGGCGCCGTATGAGGCTTTATATGGTAGGAGGTGTAGATCTCCGGTGGGTTGGTTTGAGTCGGGTGAGGCTAGGCTATTGGGTACAGAGATGGTTCAGGATGCATTGGACAAGGTTAAGGTGATTCAGGATAGACTCCGTACAGCCCAGTCCAGACATAAGAGTTACGCGCACAGGAAGGTTCGTGATGTTTCATATATGGTTGGTAAGCTGGTTCTGCTTTGGGTCTCGCCTATGAAAGGCGTCATGAGGTTTGGGAAGAAAGGAAAGCTGAGTTCGAGGTTTATTGGCCCTTTTGAGATCTTAAGGGGAGTTGGGGAGATTGCTTATGAGCTTGCCTTACCTCCCAGCTTAGCCGGAGTTCACCCTATATTCCATGTTTTGATGCTCCGGAGATATGTTGGTGACCCGTCGCACGTGTTGGGTTTCAGTTCATTCCGGTTGGACAAGGATCTATCCTATGTAGAGGAGCCAGTGGCTATATTGGACAGGCAGGTCAGAAAGTTGAGGTCAAAGAGCGTAGCTTTAGTGAAGGTTCAGCGGTGGGGTTAGTCGGCCGAGGAGGCAAATTGGGAGACCAATCAGGATATGCGGAGCCAATACCCTCATCTTTTCACTACTTCAGGTATGTTCTCTATGCTCGTTCGAGGACGAACGAATGTTTAAGTATAGGAGGATGTAACGATCCTACCGGTCGTTTTTGGAATTTATGCCCCGATCCCCCATTAACTGCTTCCCCTAAGTTCATTTATGCTATTTTGTTTTGCCGGGACATTCGGTATTAGGATTCGGAGTGTTTTGGGACACTTAGTCACTAAATGAGAGCTTAAGCGTTGAAAAATGGTCTGTAATCGGAACAGTGTGAAGAAGACCTCGGAATGGAAATCCGATGGCTCCGTTAGCTTCGTTAGGTGATTCAGGGGTTGGGAGCGTGTTCAGAATGTATTTTGGAAGCTCGTAGCTCATTTAGGCTTGAAATGCCGAAGTTTGTAATTTTGAAGTTTTCGGTCTGATAGTGAGTTTTTGATCCGAGGATCGAAATGGAATTCTGGAAGTCGAAGTAGCTCCGTCATGTCATTTGGGATGTGTGTGCAAAATTTCAGGTCATTCGGACGGGTTTAGGTTAGGTTTTTTATTGAAAGCATATTTGGAAGAAATTTGAGGTTCTTAGGCTTGAATCATTGATTAAATCGGGTTTTCGGTGTTGTTTAGGTGTTTTCAAGATTGGTACAAGTTTGAATAAGGCATTAGGTGGTATTGGTATTTTTGGCCGAGGCCCCGGGGGCATCGGGATGAATTCGGGAGGTTAACGGAAAATTTTGGAAGTTGAGAAGTAGCAGTTCTGCTGCTTCTGGTATCTTTTCGCTTCTACGGCTTGGGAACCACTGAAGCGGCCTTGGTCATCGCAGAAGCGAGATTGGCTTCCCCCTCAGGAACCGCAGAAGCGGTCAATATTCTGCATAAGCGGTAACTTAGGAGCGGTTGTGTATCCGCAGAAGCGGAATTTGGACCCTTAAGTGAAAACCGCAGAAGCGGTTGATTTTCCACATAAGCAGGACCGCAGAAGCGGCCCCTTGTCCGCAGAAGAGGAAATGACTGTGCAGATATAGAAATTCGAGGGTTTTGATTTCATAAGTTAGAAAACTCAATTTGAGCTGAGGTAAAGGCGATTTTCAGAGGGTTTTGAAGAGGAAATTAGTGGGTAACGTTTCTTTAATCCCTTCTAGTTATATTTCATCATTTTGTAGTTAAATCCATCATTAAAATTCAAATTGGGGTTAAAACTTGAAGAATTTGGTTAAAACTTCTTAGACCAAACTATTGGGTTTTGAGTAAGAAATTGACCTCCGATTTGGGATATTTCTATATGGTTGGACTCGTGAGAGTACGAGGGTTCTGAAAATGTAAAATTATTCGATTCCGAGGCATTGGTCGGAAGGGCATTTTGGTCATTTTACCTATTTTGTGCCCTAGCTTTAATTTTAATAATGGAATAAGTTGTTTGCACTATTATTTACGATATGTAATTGAATTGAATAGATTTGGGGCATTCGGAGTCGGATACTCGTGGCAAGGGCGTGGTTCATAGTGATATTGAGTCGGTTCGAGGTAAGTGGCTTGTCTAGCCTTGTGTGGGGGACCTTTTCCACTTAGGACATGATCTTTGAATATTTGAATGCCTCGTACGTGAGGTGACGAGCGCGTACTTGAGCTAATTGTTGTAAACCCGTTTCAACTTGAAGTATTTAAATTGAGATTTCCTATTTATTTGTTCATTTTAGACTGTAAGTTTAAACCTGTGCTAGCTTAGAGAAGCATGTTTAGCTGACTGATTACTTGTTCATTTGTATTCTGTGAAGCATGTAGGCTAGAAACTATTACTTGTACTGATTTTAGCATTTATTCTGAGATTTTGAGTTGTTGTTGTGTGTTTAATTTGGGACTACGGGACGGCTTCCCGGGAGATCTCCCTGTACTTGATATATTCTTGATTGAGGATACCAAGAGATCCTCGGGATACCAAGATATCCCTGGCACGTGTATTTCTATATATTGGGATACCAAGAGATCCCCGGCTTACTTATTGAGGATACCAAGAGATCCTCGGGATACCAAGAGATCCCTGGTGCATATGATGAGGATACCAAGAGATCATCGGGATACCAAGAGATCACCGGCTATTATTCCTTGTTGAGAGCAGTATTCCTTGTATTGTTACCTTTGCTTTCTATTACTGTTCTTTATTATTTATCCGGTTTAGATCCTCGTTGTAGACTTTATTTAAACTGTTTCCGTTATCTTATTATTTATTATGTTTTATCTCAATTGGGCCCTGACCTTCCTCGTCACTACCCAACCGAGGTTAGGCTTGGCACTTATTGAGTACCGCTGTGGTGTTCTCATGCCCTTCTGCGCATGTTTTTTTTCATGTGCATATTATCCAGGTACCTCTACTCAGGTGCACTATCCTTGAGGCGATGAGTTATATAGAGACTTCGAGGTATATCTGCCACGTCCGCAGACCAGGAGTCTCTATTCTGTTCTAGCTTTAGTATCTAGTTTATTCCTTTCTCTCAGTTGTTTAGATATTCTAGCTTAGGGCAGTGTTTTACATTTCTATTAGCCTGTTGTTCCCGTGAGTTTCCAGGTTTTGGGATTGAGTTGTAGACTTCCGCATTTCTTTTGGGTTGTATAGGCTGAGCGGCCTTATATACAGTCATTATTTTACATATGTTCAGTTTTAATTAATCATTCCGCAAGTTATATTAAATTTCCGCATTGTTAGGCTTACCTAGTTGTAGGAACTAGGTGCCATCACGACATGTTCATGGAGGGTGAACTGGGGTCGTGACATTTAATTTGGGTACACCTGTCCTAGACGGACCTAACCCCTGTGTTGAGTCCCCAAAGTCAAATGCACATGATGCAAACAAGCGTTCCTACTAGGGATCCTGCATGAGGCTTTGTTATACTAGGTTTAAAACCTGGGTTTATTATTCTAGACCTGGCTTACCTGAGCGGACAACTCGAGCCGGGGGGGAGGGGGGGAGGGCAGCGTACCGGGAATATAGAAGCTTCACCGGCTTTGCAACTTGTCTGAACCTCGTTCTAAAATGGGATAAGACTCTAGACAGAAGAGAAGTCACACGAAGCGCACCCTTCTCCATGATTTAGAAGACTCAGAGAGAGGAAGGGTTTCGTAGCAGTTTATATACTATTCACAGAATATCAAAGCGGTAAAAGCATTTAGCACATTGGGCTCAAACATGTAGGAAAATCAGATAACAGATAAAGTCAATCATAACAGCTATTCTAAGCTCGAATTCTTGAACCCTGAACCCAAGTTCTGGGTTCTTTTCCCCAGCAGAGTCGCCAGAGCTGTCACACCTCCTTTACTGCCTCGAAAGGATAGTATATAAGGGAGTTTTTCCACTTTAAGTGACATTATTCGAAATGGAATTATTTATTTATCAGAGTCGCCACTTGGAAAAGTTTATTTGGTGTCCCAAGTCATCGGTTTATTTTGAATCCCAAATCGAGGAAAATGCAACTTTCATTGTGAAGTCTGCGAACCAAAGATTCTGAATAAGGAATTCTGTTAACCCGAGGGAAGGTGTTAGGCATTCTCAGATTCTGTAGTTCTAGCACGGTCACTTAAACTATTATAATTGGCCTATTATCTGATTTTAATACATGTTTTAGCTAATGAGTTTTATTATTCGAAGTTGTTATAATCGGGTCACATGAAATGCACCCCGAATTTGGAAATTACGTATCGTAATCATATCACGGGAACCGTAACCCTAGTCATTATATTGAATAAAATAATCAAGCCAAATATAAAGTAGTTCTTTCAACTTTGATATCAAAATAATCATCAACCACTAAATTAGCTATTTTAAAAGATCGTGAACAAATATCTAAGCCTACCCATTTTGTCTAGCTCCCTTACCACATCAAATCCCAAGGTCCACACTTAATCCAACTTAATTTTCTTTTTTTTAATTGTCTTAAAACCCAAATGCGTGCTTTAATGTATTGCTCCTCCAATTTCAAACCATTCAAGCTTATTTCAATATGGATCCAAACACTTGAAGCCACGGGTAATAAGGTAACACCATCAAATAGGAACAACTAAACTCAAATGATGAAGTTAAGTGGTATAAATATATTATTGGCCCATTAGAACAACTCTGAACCAAAAATAACAAGACAACCAAACTTATCAAATTCACATCACATTTCAAATTAATCATGAAAGCTAACAAAACCTTATAACAAATGAATTTCACCTTAAGAAACAACAAACAAACATGCTACAAAATGGCTAAATGTACTTTGATACCAGTAAGCACAAAATCACCTTCTTAAGTAAACCCACATTTGAGACATGAAGTGAACATTTCATATAAATATAACGACATAATAAAATACTTGTTCAACTAAAATTCTGGAATCAAATTAGGAAGACGTAGTACATATGTAAAGAAAACAGACCTTTATTGCCAAAATCTGAATTTTAAAGGCTTGCAATCCAATAATTGAACCAAACACCAGCGTGTCAACGACCATGACCGGAATTTAGCGACGGCAAAATGGACCATGACTCTGACTCTCGATGCTACTACTTTTGTGCGAAAAGGACTGCATTTTTTCTGCCTTTTTAGTGGTTTTCGGTGAAGTAAAGGACTGCTTTAAGGATGGATTTGAGCAGATTTTCAGCTGGAGTTTTGGTTGGAGATGAAGGAGAACCGGTGGGGAGAGGGGTATAAGAAGGCAGGATTTCAAAAGGGGAAGGGGTCGTTGATTTGGTTAGGAATCAGCCATGGAAATGGCTTCTTGAAGAAGATGATCCTAGGGGTCGTTTTTGGCTGCCCGTGTATATCGAGTTTATATCCAGTGTATATCGAGAGTATCTCCAATGTATATCTAGAGTATCTCCAGTGTATATAGAGTGTATACAGCTCTCTCTTCTCTCTTCTCTCTTCTCTCTTCTCTCTTCTCTCTTCTCTCTTCTCGCCGTCTAACATCTGATGTGTGTGAGTTTTATGGAGGGATGAGGGTTGTGAGTGGTAGACAAGTGGGGGACAAGGAGTGGGGAACACTGGAGAGTGGAGTATTGAGTGGGGAAAGTGGGTTGTGAGTGAAGAAAGTGGGGGACAAGGAGTGGGGAACAATGGAGAGTGGAGTATTGAGTGGGGAAAGTGGGTAGTGAGCTGGAATAAATTCAAACATGGCAAAAAATTAGGTGTTTACAATGACAATATAGACTCTCGAACTGACTTACGGATTCCGAATAACAGACTCCAACAGAAAAGAAAAGTACAGACTCAAGTAAAATCAAGAATACATTAATGCTTCTGGTGCGCGCAGGACATCATTCGGTTTCGCCGCGGGTCTAAATGCGAGATCCCCTTGCAGTCGCTCCAAATCACTCATAAATTGGCGGACGAAAGTCATCACTGCAGCGAAAAAAGGTGGTACGAGTCATGTCTTTACATGCTTGGCACTTCACAACAATATAATCATCAATAGCGATAACCCTCTCTCTGATCCTACCCTTTTCCTGAAGCAGACGCCCGACCTGTTGATTACGAGCTTCTAATACTTGAGAGTCATGAAGGTGTTGTTTTTGCAACTGCCGCATTCCTTCCTCCATCTGAGCCATCAGATCATAACATTGCTCCCTATCAGTTTGGAAATCTATAGCCTGCTTGACTGCCTCATTCTCGAGAGTGGCTATCTTCCTTCTTAGGATAGTGACGGTCCCTTCATAGTCCCTTTTTATCTGTTGCATAAATCTTGCCCGGATTTTCACTAAACTAGATTTAGATTTTTCCAGGTTTTCTTGACACTCGAGGGCTTTCTTTTTTAGACCGCTTATGAGTCTTTTATCAGCCCGACTTCTTTTCGGGTTTCTGGCAGCTACTCTCATTTTCTGGATTTGGGCTTGGAGGGCCTCATTTTCCTGAGTTAGCTTTTTCTTTTCGCCTTCACCTCCAGCTGCTTGGATACTGTTGCCGAACTTGAGGTCCCTGGTTTACCTTTCTAACTTGCTTATTTTGGCCCTATAGCTTTCTTCATTTGCTAACCAGCCCCACTGCTCTTGCGAGTCATCGGTGAACTGTTGGACATGAGCTCTTTTGTCAGGTCTTTCCGGAATCTGAAACCTTTTACCGAATAAAATAGCGTACTTGGGGTCTACCTCACCTCTGGCTAAATCCCGAACCATGGTCTTAGGTTCCAGGAATCTGTATTGATTCCATACTTGGCGAACCCTTCCTTCCGGAAATGTGTCCTTTGGACCCAATTCTATGACATGTTTGCTCAAATCTTCATCGCGAGGAATGCTTTGAAATCTACCCAGTTGACGCAGCACTCTGTGAGGAGCATATGGTTGGATGCTCTGGATGCCCATAAGGAGAAGGTAACACACTTCAGCCGACATGTGTATTGCTTCGGTGACAGGGAGCCATCCGAATGTCCACTCAATTTTATCGGCAGTCAAAGAATTTAAGAGTGCAAACCAAGCCTCAACACCTTCAGGAAAAATAATACCCTCTATTCGGCTTTCAAATTCGTCGATGTATTTCAAACCGGTCAAACCGTGATTCAAGTATCCAATCTGGTGGTAGAGATGTTCCTGGATCCACAATTGTAGTAGTAAATAGCAGCCTTGGAAGAAACTTCCCCTTCTCGACAAATAGTCAAAGCTCGATAAATCTCAGACAAAATCAGGGGAATTAAGGTACCATTAGCTCTCTTGATTGCTACATCAACCATTCCTACGAGGCCCAGTTCTATGTTGCCGTCGTCTCATGTACAAATTATAGTACCCAAGAATGCTACTATGAAAACTAAACCTCGCCTTGCCTCCCACTTGTCTTTATTTCCGGCATGAGTTAAACCAGTGTTCGGTGCTTCGAAGCCTTTGGGGTTACCATAACGATGATACAAGAAATGGAAAGTGCAACATCCTCTGGACAAATTCATATCCTGAACATCTCGGCTAATACTCAACATGTCAAGAAATTTGTGCGGAGATACGGGCCTTGGTGATACATGGTATAGACTTCTAAGGCTTACACTGAGTCCGGCGTAACCCACAATTTCCTCTAGGGTGGGTGTGAGCTTGAAGTTAGAAAAACGGAACACGTTGAGAGTGGGATCCCAAAATGGTATCAAGGCCTCAATCATGTCCAATCTTGGCTTGATGTTTAAAAGTCCGGTAAGGCCACCCAAAACTTTAACCACAGTTTCTCTATTGTCTTTCCCTAAATCGTTCCACCACATATGAAGTTGCAAAGGGATCTCTTTAAAAGCTGAAAAGGGTTTATTTTCATCTGTGCTCATCCTTTACATTTATTAGGGTGATTTAAAAGAAAAAAATCAGGACTTATTTTGACTCAAAAAGTTCTACAAATTATTATTTTTTTTTTATTTTACAAAAAAAATTGGTTTTGTCAATACGGCATTTTAGCACTTCGATGAAGAAGATCTAAAGGTTGTGTTTGCTAACAAGCTAAAAACAAATGACCAAAGGCGGTTGTTCTTGCTAAAGCAGCCTTCCGGCGCCCTTTTGTAGACATTTGACTATTTTGAACAAGAATGACATCACCTTATTTATGGCAAAACTATGACATTTATGTACTCCAAATTTGTGATTATGTATTTTCCCTCTTTTTTTTAAAATAGTTGAAGCCGATGTGGGTTGCCTACGTATCCCACATTCTGGTAAGAATCAAACTTACGTAGTTTTGCCTGAATTGCAGAAACAGAACCAACTATTTTTTCATTTTTATTTTTTATTTTTTATTTATTTATTTTTTTAAAAATAAGGAAAAAAAGCTTCGCTATCTTTTTTTTTTGGGACACTAATTATTAAAAAAACCAGTAATTATTTCCCTCACATTGACCTTTTTTTTATTAATCAAAAGCCGATCAACATGCAAATCCGAAGCAAATAAATGCACAAGTAGCAAGTAATATGCATCAGGATGGTCTTTTTTATTTTGGGTACATCTGTCCTAGACATACCCAACCGCTATGTTGTATTTCCAATGTCAAATGCACGTGATGTAGACAAACGTTCCTACTAGGGATCCGGCTTGAGGCTTTGTTATTCTAGGTTTAAAGACCTGGGTTTATTGTTCTAGACCTGGCTTACCCGAGCGGACAACTCGAGCCGAGGGGGGCAGCGTACCGGGAATACAGAAGCTTCACCGGCTTTGCAACTTGTCCGAACCTCGTTCTAAAATTGGAATGACTCTTAACAGAAGAGAAGTCACACGAAGTGCACACTCCTCCATGATTTCGAAGACTCAGAGAGAAGAAGGGTTTCGTAACAATTTATATACAATTCAACAATATCAAAGCGGTGAAAAGTAACATTTAGCACATTAGGCCCAAATATGTAAATAAAAATCAAATAATAAATAAAGCCAATATAACAATTATTTCAAGCTCGAATTTCTAACCCTGAACTAGTGGTTCTAGGTTAAGTCCCTAGCAGAGTCGCCAGAGCTGTCACACCTCCTTTTTCACTACACCCCCGAAAGGGTACAATAAAGGAGTTTTTCAAATTAGAGGACAATCGAAACAGGATTTTTTTTATCAAAATTCAGAGTCACCTCTGGGGAGACTTATGGTGTTCCAAGTCATCGGTTTAAATCCCGAATCGAGGAAAAGATTGACTCTATATTACAATCTGCCAACACAGAAATTTGGGTAAGGAATTCTGTTAACCCGGGAGAAGGTATTAGGCATTCCCGAGTTCTGTGGTTTTAACACGGTCGCTCAACTGTTATAATTGGCTTATTACTGATTTTAAAACACTTTTAAAACCTATGTGCATTTTTACTTTTAATCGCTTTTATTCATTTTTAAAAGAAGATTTAACGTCATCTAAAATATGCCTTTGGATCACGTCACATGAAATGCACCCGTAAGCCGAAACACATTTTATTCAACGTTATAAGAATTTAGATTTGGGTCACATGAAATACACACCCGAGTTTAGGAAAATAATATTATTAAAGTAACATGCCTAAAGCTTCTACGCATTTTTAGCTTTGCGAGAGCCATGGAAATATGCTATAAGGCGCGCCTCGTATTCTAAGGATTTTTTTAAATAATTAAATGAGGGCCACACATTTGTGATTTTATTTGGTGCGGCGCACCTCAATTCCATTTAAAAAGGACATTCTAACTAAAATTCGGAGGGCCATAACTATTTGTCTTGTCTATTATAGCTCACCTCCCAATTATTTAAATGGACCTTAATTAATTAACACTAAATATAGTTAAAGGTTCTATTTAGACTAACTAAAGGTTTACATGTAAAAGTTGATTATTTTAAGCAAAGGGCCTTGGCCCAGCGCAAACGAGCCAGTGGCCCAATGTGATGACCCAAAATGTCATCTTTAAATTAAATAATCATCTCAGTGTTTTAATTCCTTAAAAAGTGTCATCAATAATTCTTCGACTTGCGTGCGCAGTTCGTATAATTTTCTGAAAGGTTTTTGTATGAAAAATGGATTAAATTATGAATTAGAGCTTTAAAACTCAACTGAGTTGACTTCGGTCAACATTTTGAGAAAATGAACCCGGATCTAAGTTTTGACCACTCCGGCAGTTCCGTATCGTGATTTTGGACTTAGCAACATGTTCGGATTTGGATTTGGAAGTCCTAAGAACAATTCGGCGCATTTTGGCGAAAGTTGAAAAATAGAAGAATTTTGGAAAAGTTTGACGGAGAGTTGACTTTTTGATATCGGGGTTGGAATTCAGTTCTGAAAATTTTCATAGCTCTGTTATGTCATTTATGAGTTGTGTGCAAAATTTGAAGTCATTCCGGATTGATTTGATATGTTTCGGCGCAAAAATATAGAAGTTGGAAGATTTGAAAACACATCATTCAATTCGATGTGCGATTCATAATGTCGGTGTTGTTTGACATGGTTTGAAGCCTTGATTAAGTTTGTATTGTATTTTGGGACATGTTGGTATAATTGGTTAAGGTCCCGAGGGCCTCGGGTGGATTTCGGAAGGTTAATGGAATGGAAATCAGACAAAAAGGGGTGCTAGAATTTTCTGCAGAAGCTGTCTTGGACAGCAACTATGCAATCATGGAGCCTATTTTGGAAGCTTATATCTCGAAATCTATAAGGAATCTGTAAATGTGAAAAACATGAACGTTATATCCCTTGAATCCTAGTTTCCATATAGCAAACTATTAATTATTTTGATATTTGTACAGAACGTTATGATCGATTGAATAAGGGTTGGTAAAGCTGTTTTGAAGTTTTCCAGAAATGTTTAACGTGAGGAGGATAATTTGGAAGATTATACCTCTAAATCCATAAGGAATCTGAAAATGTGCAAAACATGTAAATTTTAGCCCTCGCATTCTCGTTTCCAAAAAGTTAAACCATTTGTCATTCTGACATTTGTACTGAAAGTTATGATAGATTTAGTGAAGGCCAGGACTGCCTTTTATTTTGGCTGGAAATAAGTGCAAGTCGCATTTCATAGATGCGACTTGCCTGGAAAACAATTTATATTTGGGAATTAGCCATTTTTATTCATTTGTGATGATTGTAGATCTCGGGAAAAGCGATTTTCAACAGGGAAACATTTGGGGTAAGTGTTCTGTAACGACCCGACTGGTCGTTTCGAGCCCTAGTGCATCGTTCAGCAGTCTGAGGCCATGAGCAGCCTCGTTCCAGGTATTGTTACTTGTTTGCATGGTTGAAAGAATGAACTAGGATTGAAATTTGAGTAAACGACCTCGGAATCAGGATCATAAGGTTCTAGCAGGTTCGTATGATGATTTCAGACTTGGGCGTATGCCCGGATTGGGTTTTGGATAACCCGGGAGCGTTTTGGCGCCTATTGTGGAAGTTAGCATATTAGAAGAAATTTCTTAAGTTTGGCTTGAAGTGCATTTCAGTGTTATCGATGTCTGTTTGGGATTCCGAGTCTGTGAATAGCTCCGTATGGTGATTCTAGAGTTGGGAGCGCGATCGGAAGTGAATTCGGAGGTCCGTAGGTCATTTTGAAGCCATTTGGCTAAAGATAGAAATTTGAAGTTTTTGGGAAGTTTGACCGGAGGTTGACCTTTTGATGTTGGGGTCGAAATCCAATTCCGGAAGTTGGAGTAGGTCCGTAATGTCAAATGTGACTTGTGTGCAAAATTTGGGGTCAATCGGACGTGATTTGATAGGTTTAAGCGTCGGAAATAGAAGGTGAAAAGTTCAAAGTTCCTAAAGCTCGAATCGGGGTGTGATTCTTGGTTTAAGAGTTGTTTGATGTGATTTGAGGCCTCGAGCAGGTCCGTAATGTGTTTTGGTACTGGTTGGTATAATTGGTTGGGGTCCCGGGGGCCTCGGGTGGATTCCGGGTGGCTAACTGATCGAAAATGGATTTTTGGAAATAGCTGAGTTGCTGGTTGCTGGTATTTCCGCTTCTGCGGAGATGGGACAGCAGAAGCGGCCCAGCAGAAGTGTGAAAGAAGCCGCAAAAGCGGTTAGGAGAGAATGGGAGCAGGGACCACTTATGTGGTCAGGTATCCGCAAAAGCGGAGTCTCAAAAGCGGTAGAGGGCACCGCAAAAGCGTAATGGTTCGAAGGGTCGTGGGCCGCAGATGCGGTCAAGGTTTCGCAGAAGTGGGACTGCATCTGTGGAAGGAGCATCGTATAAGCGAAAGGGGGCTAGGTCGGGGAATCCGCAGAAGCGGCCTATTGTCCGCAAATGCGGAACCGCATAAGCGGCAATATTTACGCAGAAGCGAAAATGACTGGGGCAGTGAGGATGTTTGATGTTCGGGGTTGAGCTCATTTCAACCCTATTTTTCTTCCATTGGAGTCGATGAGGAGAATCTTGGGGACGCCACTTTCGTCACTTGTCATGAGGTAAGTAATTTGTGCTAGCTTTGACTTAAATACAAGGTTTATACATGGATTTAGGCATGGGATTAGTATAAAAATTGGGGTTTTGGCGGGAAACCTAGAAAATCATATTCTTGGAATTTAGCCACGATTTTGAGTATGGAAT
The DNA here is from genome assembly GCA_026770625.1 of Nicotiana glauca. NCBI lineage: Eukaryota > Viridiplantae > Streptophyta > Magnoliopsida > Solanales > Solanaceae > Nicotiana > Nicotiana glauca. The sequence goes on along the minus strand of MU738690.1, from coordinate 10,781 downwards.
TAAGAGAAAATTGTATATTTGAGTCCCTAAGGTCATGGGTAACCTTTATCTTCGAGAAATTTTGGATTCCGGGCACGGGGGCCCGAGGGCATTTTCGTCAACTTTTCGTTCGGGGTTAGGGATTGTTATAAATTGGGTTGTAAAGTATAATTTAGCATATATTAATGGATTTATATGATCGTTGGCAAGTTTTGGAGCATTGTGCGTTGGTGCAAGTANTACGTGTACCTGCGTCGCATGGATGATTCACGAGCAGGGTGATTGATCGCATTAAACTAATAAATGGAATTCTAAAAGACTTAAAGCTTCATTTTCTGGAAAATTTTAAAGAGAATTGGCCTTTCTTGGATAATTTCTCCATGTTGACTTTTTGACTGATTTTCTATCAGTGTGTGTTTATTTTGGACCGGGCCGAATGCCTCAACAGATTAATAGATGCATCTATAGGCGCGTCGTCGACCCTCGACAAGTGCACATTTATTTCTGTTGGATCTGGCCGTCGCCTCGGTATGATTTGCGCAAGCTTGTATTGCTGCCTGGACTTATTTAAGTCGTTACATGCCTCACTCTGGCTCGAGATCATCTTGTTAATAATGAAAAAAAATCTTGGAAAATTTCCTATGAAAAAATTATGTGTTTACTTGTTTCCTCTATCTGGATAAAAATCATGTTAGAAAATAAATCCACTGTTTGATATGTATATTGAGAATAAATAATCGTTGGACCATTAGAGGGTGTCAAAGTTGACCATCTCGTCTCTACCCCTTCGGGATTAGGAGGGACACTCACTGAGTACACGTTGATTACGTACGCATACTACACTTCTATGCATTTTTGTTGCACAAGTATATAGACCTCTAGCAGCCTATTGGGCGTAGCAGCATGGATGACGCTGGGACTAGGTGAGCTGCATCATCGAGGCGTCCGCAACTAGAGTAGTTCCTTCCAATGCACTGTATTTACTTTCCGTCCACTGTATTCCGGGCGGATGTTGTATTTTGTTTCTCTTATCAGTAGTCGCTCATGTACTTGTGACACCGGGTTTCTGGGATGGTTTACAACGGATTTGTACTAATTGTTATTATTTAAATCGAAAATTCTAGTAATGGACGTTTATTTATAAAAATGGAAGGAAAACCCTTAGATTTTCAAAAGTTTTAAAAGAGGAATTAATTGATAAGTTAGTTGGCTGGCCTGACAGAGGTGTCCGGCGCCACCACAACCCTTAGTGGATTTTGGGTCTTGACAACATGGTATCAGATCACTAGGTTCCCGTCGGTCTTACGAGTCATGAGCAAGTCTAGTAGAGTCTCGCGGATCAGTACGGAGACGTCTGTACTTATCCTCGGGAGGCTACAGGGCTGTTAGGAGTACTTCCCTTCTTTGTTTCCTTATCGTGCAGTTTGATTCCTTTGAGGCTTTTGCTTTTGATTTCTTCCTACTCAGTCTTACACGAGTGCTTGTTATAAATCGGGAGTTGAAGAATTGAAATGGCACTACAAATGTGGTGCGGGATGATTTTCCCGGTATAGTTGATTGGACTGTTATAGTCACGCTTTGGAGGGATATTCTATTGTTTCAACTCAATCACAGAACTTCTAAGAGCCTTGAGGCTAGGCACAGGTTGCCATGATGCTTATGAACAATTATTCCGCAGTGTTGTTGTGAGGGTATGGTGATTGCCCACGTGTCGGGGCAGTGAATGAATTGAAGGGAGGTTTACTCAGTGTGTAATCAAGGGATTCAGTATTTTATTCCTGATAGGGGAAAGTCAATTGAACTGGGGATGATCAGGTGTGAGCTGGTGGAAGTAATGAAACGTGGTGATTGCAAGCATGGTGGAGTTCTCCTCTATATTAGGGTGATGTCATCCAAATTGGACGTACTAAGGTTGTCGATGTTATAATCTGCAATAATTTGCCTTTATGGCGGGATATTGTGAAATAATATTGGAGGTACAACTGTCAGATATTGCATGATGCAGTGGTTTAAGATCGAATCAGAATTTCTAATGTTGACGGCTCGATAAAGATGACCTTTGGAAAGGTTTGAAGTTAGTAGCAATGGTGGGTTCAATGCCACGAAGATAGATTTAATTTAAGGCAACAATTGAGTAGTAAAGTATGAGGAAGGACATGTGGGAAGTGTCAGGTGGCGTTTAAAACTTTTGGGAGGCCAAGTATGAGGAGCAAGGTCGAGTGGTTAATTAAAGAGATGAGTTCCGCCAAAGTGGGAGAGTGGCGGGTGTTACATATGGTCTTGGTAGTAGGATGACTACGCGCCTTAAAGCGAGTTTGGATCAAATTGTGGGATTTTAATGATTGGTGGTTGAAGACTGCGGGTATGATGTGAAGTATGGGCTATTATGCGGCAGAAGATTGATATGGCGGAAAAGAGCTGCTTGAAATGGAGAAGGGTGCAGCATAACCCTGAAATTGGAAGGATGTTGCCGCACATTTAATTGATGTCCGCGAGGGGCGAATGGACTTGTGCAACTGGAAGGTAAGCTCAGACTCCGGATGGGCTATTGGTGTCATAGTGAATGTACCCGTGCAGCGACATCGGAAGATGTCGGGAGGTGATTTCCCTAGGTAGCTTATTCCCCGTGAGCAAGTTAGCGGTCGCGTGGTCGGCGAAGCTTCTGCAAAGAATTTTATTGGTTGTTCAATAAAAAGATCGGTCGTGCGAATGTGGTTAATGATTCAGAATATGAAAGGTGCGGATTTACAGGAAGATTCCGATAAATTTTGATATCTTATGGCGCGGGGTTATGTCAACAAGAGGTAAAAAGGTCGGGCGAACTCAAGAACTGTGAAATGATGGCTTCAAGCTAAGTGGGAGAGTCCCACCGCTTATGATTGGGCTGTATGATTAACTACTTGCGTGATTTCTGGTTATTAGCATATTGATGGATTAAGTCAG